>JASCZW010007107.1:75612-134121 GCA_034211315.2 Aedes japonicus | reverse complement strand
AAAATACCCGCAAGCTCACATTCGTGCAGCATGCAACTCGTTTTTGACCGTTTGAGGGCCATGAGTCAAGGCAAAGGTGGCCATATCGAGCTAAAGTGAATGGATTCTAATTTTTGATTATTTTCATACATTTTTGCCATTGGACTGAATAAAATATTATCAAGCTAAAAATTATAGTCATTTGGAATAGGTAACACTTCGAATGGAGTAACCCTGTATATATATATATATATATATATATATATATATATATATATATATATATATATATATATATATATATATATATATATAAAATATATTTATATATATATATATATATATATATATATATATAAATATATATATATATATATATATATATATATATATATATAAACATATATATATATATATATACAGCGATTCCACGGGAAAAGAATAGAGTTGAAAAAAAAATGTGTCCGATTTTGCTCAAAATCGCTTGGTATGTTCTTCATCGAAAATAATAAGACCCGTATTTTTTATTTTTTTATTTGGGTGACCATGTTCGATATAGGGTTACCAGAAAAATCGACATTTTTCGAAATTTTTTATTTGTGAAAAATTATAACTTCTGAACCGCTGAATCGATTTTCAATATTTTTTTATAAATAGAAAGATTATCACTTCTTGTTTTTATTAAAAATATTTGTTAAAATAATTAATGTACTCAAATTTGCTAAAATGGTCAATATATTTGTTTTTTTTATGATTTTTGAAATGTTGGACCACAACGACTATTTATTTTTATATTTTTTATTAAAAATTCAAACATTTTTACATAACATATCAAAAAATCTCAAATGTTCATCGAGCCGTTTTTGAGTTAAATTTTTTGAAAATTTCAAGTTTTTTGCCTATACACACATGGAATGAGCATCATTTTCCATCACTTCAAAATAACTGCGGGAATCATTTCATTGAAGTTATCAAACTTATTCCTAATAAATTCATGATAACCATGTTTACAAATCTAGTTTTATTTGTGAAGTAATGTACCCCTTCAAAAGTAGGGAAGGCTGGTCCAATTCTGACCCCATTAAATGTAAGAACTTCCGAAGCCTCAAATTGTTTAAAAGCAGAGACCAACATTGCTAGGGTTTACTCAGCCATGGTTTACGCTATAACTGGAGCCACAATGGTCCGTTAGCGTCCAAATTCAGCATGAGTGCTCATAAGGATTGCAGAGGCACTCATGCCGAATTTGAGTTGTAGCGTAAACCACGACTGAGTAAACTTAACTCATATTTTGAATTAATCCACATTGAGTGAACCGAACTGAAACCTTACTAAAGAAACGTTTAATACAATGAAGCATGACTGCTCAAATTGCCATGTTTAGATTAATAGTTACAGGAAACCTACTCCTAAACTATATGGTTATGCAGTGGAAAGGAGAACAAAGTTGGATAAAAGCTATTCCTACTTTTGTAATACCTGCTATTGCAGACTTTATCGCTTTATCAAGAAAGAAAACGAGCCAGCAACTCCAAGTGCAGTTAATCTAGAATGTAAAACTCAAGAACTCACCGTTTCCGAACCGTGTTTAATATTCAAAGAGCAATATCCTACTTTTTAAATTGGATTTTCAATGTTTTTCAGTAGCCGCCCAAAAAATTGTATTCTGGCTGGTTCAAGTGTAACGCATACTGTCTGCGTATGCATTTATCATCAGAATGTTAAATTAATGTTTAAAACCCTTAAGGTTAAGAAACTTATTCTAACCATTTTAAAACGTATCATGAAATCCTACAGAGAAATGTTGGTTGAAAACCTGTGATCATTGCCCAGGTACGCAAACACTGGAGAATGACCTGATGAATTTTCTTCAAAATATCGATTCCTTAGAATTTAAACAATGGGAGCAAACAGATCGTTGTCAACTAAATTCAATGCGAATGGATGCAGAAGAGTTTGTGGAAACATTTTTAGAAAAATTAAGCGAATTATCTCCGCATAATATTATTGCAGAGCAACAAGTTAACTACTTAAAACAACTTAAAACTAATTTGGAAGCAACTGACTGCATTATAATTGCTGACTTCTCTGAAAATTACTCTTTTGTTATTCTAAATGCTATACAAGGTTTTTATTGGGCAAACGCTCAATGCACAATCCATCCTTTTGCCATATATTATAAGGATGAAGCACAAAATTTAAAGTTTACAAGCTTCATAGCAATCGCAGAATTTACTAAACATAACACATGTCTGCCGTTCGGCTGTTTGTAACAAATTGTGTGAATTTCAATTAAAAAAGCTACCTCGCCTGAAAAATATCCATTTTTTTCTAATGAAGGCAGTCAATACAGAAATAAGATGACTGCTTTCAATTTGTGCCACATGTACAAAGACTTCGGTCTTAATGCAGAGTGGAACTTTTTGCCACTTGCCATGGAAAAGGGCCTTGTGACGCTTTAAGAGGCGTTCTAAAGCGAAACGCTTCAAAGCAAGTTTACAAGGCCATCAATATTACAACTGCGTACGAACTTTACTATTGAGGTTGTTTCATTAAGTAGCATTCCAAAATGACTAAATATCATTTACATGCTATCTTAGTATATTAAGATAAAATGCACCATAAATACTGAAATAAGTGCACACTAATTTATTAAACATCTATACCAACTAAATAATGTGTGATCAGTCATTGATACAAATTAGTAATGAGCATATAAAATATAGATACAAGATTTACGATTATCTGATATATGTGATTGCTAATATATATTTAATATATAGCAATCAGCTAGTATAGTTTATTTGTTAGCAACCTGTACACATAATATGTACTATATTTCATCGAGATTATTCGTACATTATAGTGCACTAATACTATCTCAAGCTATCATGTACAGTATCTATACATATTTGTCGATTTTGTCATATATTATATACAGTATAAGTATATAGCATTTATGAATATACAAGCTATAACATCAACATTGTATCATATATGCTGTCTGTAACATATGGTGAATTTCATATACAAATACCGACAATATTTATAGCAGCTATCATTTCTATCATACCTCATCTGATAGCAATATCATATATACAATGAAGATATGTCATACATAGATATATGCTGATCAGTGTACAGATGTACATGGATTTCGGTCTTATGCAGTAGAACTTTATTGCTCATTGCCATGGAAAGTGTCTTGATGACTGCTTTAAGAGCGTTCTAAAGTAAACATTTAAAAGCAAGTATTATAAGACATCATATTACAACTGCATACGAACTTTACTCTTGGGCTGTTTCTTAAGTAGATTCCAAAATATATTACTTGTTTTTCTCGGAAAAAGATTACAATGCAATGGAAAAGAAAATAAAGAACCGTTGTACTCCTGTAAAACAAATCTCTGGGACACAATCGTTTCATTACTTTAAGCCACAAAATGAAAATTACATTATCGTGAAACGGTTTTCGTTTTCAGATGAAGAAAAGTGCGTTAAATTGTTAGAATTTTGCTTTGTAATTTTTTTTTTTTGATGAATTATGAAAAATAAAAATAATTAAATAATCAAATTAAATGCTGAGTTTTAATTGAAGGTAATCTGAGAAAACCCTTGCTTAGCATTGAGATTTGAGCTCCATTCCTCAATATAGCGTAGCCTGGTCCAATCCCGATCCTGTGGCCAATTCCGACCTCCCAAGATTCTCTCAGACAGCGCTGGTAGCCAAATTTTTAATAATACCAATGGAAAGCTTTCATTACACAAAGAATTTCAACGTAGAATGCATTGGTCGGAGAAATTGTGTTTTTGGACTTCAAAATTGACTAAATTTGAGAAAAAATGTTCTACACCCTAAAAAAATTTGTATTCTAGTTTCGGTTCGGTTCACTCAAAATGACCCTAATGTGGAATAATTCAAAATATGAGTTAACTTTACTCAGTCGTGGTTTACGCTACAACTCAAATTCGGCATGAGTGCCTCTGCCATCCTTATGAGCACTCATGCTGAATTTGGACGCTAACGGACCATTGTGGCTCCAGTTATAGCGTAAACCATGGCTGAGTAAACCCTAGCAATGTTGGTCTCTGCTTTTAAACAATTTGAGGCTGATTTATAGTTCTTACATTTAATGGGGTCAGAATTGGACCAGCCTCCCCTACTTTTGATGGGTACAATACTTCACAAATGAAACTAGATTTGTAAACATGGTTATCATGAATTTATTAGGAATAAGTTTGATAACTTCAATGAAATGATTCCCGCAGTTATTTTGAAGTGATGGAAAATGATGCTCATTCCATGTGTGTATAGGCAAAAAACTTGAAATTTTCAAAAAATTTAACTCAAAAACGGCTCGATGAACATTTACGATTTTTGATATGTTATGTAAAAATGTTTGAATTTTAATAAAAAAATATAAAAATAAATAGTCGTTGTGGTCCAACATTTTAAAAATCATAAAAAAAAAATAAATATATTGACCATTTTAGCAAATTTGAGTACATTATTTATTTTAACAAATATTTTTGATGAAAACAATAAGTAATAATCTTTCTATTTATAAAAAATATTAAAAATCGATCCACCGGTTCAGAAGTTATGATTTTTTACAAATAAAAAATTTCGAAAAATGTCGATTTTTCTGGTAACCCTATATCGAACATGGTCACCCTAATAAAAAATAAAAAAAATACGGGTCTTATTATTTTCGATGAAGAACATACCAAGCGATTTTGAGCAAAATCGGGCAATTTTTTTTAACTCTATTCTTTTCCCGTGGAATCGCTGTATATATATATATATATATATATATATATATATATATATTGATATATATATATATGTATATATATATATATATATATATATATATATATATATATATATATATATATATATATATATATATATATATATATATAGGTGTGTGTGTGTGTGTGTGTGTGCGTGTGTGCGTGTGTGTGTGTATGTGTGTGTGTGTGTGTGTGGTGCGTGTGTGCAATAGGCTTTTGTCATTGTAAAAAAGCGCCCGTTGGACGCTGATGTCCACCGTACAAAAGTTCTTAAAATCAAATCATAAAGTCATCTACTATTGTACCAAATAAAAAAAATGCTCAACAGCAGTGTCTTTGCTTGTTGTGATCACCAAAGAGCTACGAACAATTTTTAAATAAAAAAGAACTGATAAATTACACCACCTTTCACACTGTCCTGCTATTTTACACGGTACCTCAATTAATTTTCACTTAGATTTTAAATTACTTTCAAAGCACCTTTTAAAAAGAATATTCAACTTTATCACCAAGCTGGTCTGCTCTGAAACCAACTTAATTTGCGCGATTAATTCTTTCGGCTTCTCTGTCGTACCCCAAAATCAGCATCGTCATTCAATTGGACGATTAATAATACTAACTCAATACATATAAGACGAGCCCACAGTTAGCTCATACTTCACTTTTGAGAACCATATATCATTTACCATATATCAGAAGCCTAACTGTAATTTGAATACTAATTTATGAAGCTTTTATTTTTATCCTTATTATACTTTAAGCAATCTAAACTTAAGCGTTACGGCTACATTGCTAATGCTTCATAAAATAAAATAAATCCTAAAATTAACATTATCACTATTACTTATTATCACTATAACTGCAATTGACGATATTTTGCCAATTACATAATCCAAACACAAGAACTGATATTGAGAAAGTCGAGAACGTTACAAAATTAGCATGTCGAGAATGTTTCAAAACCAAAGCTTGCTGAGCATTTCTTTGGATTAAGTTTTATTGTGCACTTACGATATCATACATATCATCAAATGCACTTTCGAGAATATACATATCTTCAAATCTTTGTCGATGATATTTCTTCAAACAAGTTCCACGTACCAAACCTTCTGTTCATTTTATCAAAACTTAAATTGTTGACCCTTGCGACTGCAACAGTAAAGAAAAGATGTTTTGGCTTTTTGACATGTGTATAGAAAGTTTTCTTTCAATGAAATTCAAATTGTCCAGATTTGACGTGCAGAAATGGAGAAAATATGGTAAAATAATCAAACCACCTATCAAATTAAGGATAATGGTGGAAAAGATGGCCGATCATGTTAACAGTACTGCTGTGAGAGAAGTTCATCCGAAAAAATGATAAACCATTTTTAGTGTAATTTTGCTCAAAGCTCCATTTAAAACCAACAAAGTGATATGCTAGCATATTATTCATTAGTTCCTCTTGAAGACATTACTCATTTTGTGCACCAACATTCTAAATAGAACAGACTATGATTGTTGCAGCTCACGTCAACATTAAATGAAGAGCCAGCAAAGCGCTATTTTCAGATGCTATAGGAACTTTTAACTTCAGGTGCAATAGAACCTCAAACTACTAAACAAATTTAAGAACAAGGAGGATTCAATCATTCCATAGGTAGCTCTTTTTTTCAAGATAAATGACATCAAATATCATCGCAGCGTAATCAGGTCTAACACCCACAAATCTAGTACATTTGAGCCCTTCATCCTTCAGCTGTGGCTGGGTGAGTTTTAGATGACTGGGAACTGGGAGATAACCCGACCAAAGCTTTGTATGTGACTTGTATTTTATCGTGGTTTTATAAAATTGCCAACGTCAACGAGTAACGATAAAATAAATTTACATACGCATTAGCACACTAGAGCTAAACCGAAAAACATTTGCATTGCGCTGTTTGTCGGTATAATAGTTTTTAATGAGTATAAATTTCAGCAAATGGGAATCATTTCCTTGTCGGAAACAATTGATAACAAGCACGGTGACGCAACTGACAAACAACTAATAGCATCTAAATAATGAAATAACACAAATTTGGTACCGCTGGCTATGGGTACTATGTGGTTTGATTGTAATTATTAAATTCCAATAACAAATGCTTAGCACATATATGCCGTTAAAATATGTTAATTAGAATTTAAATGTGTCACTTGGCATATAATAATATCCTATTAATTATTAGGATATTTCTCGATTGCAACGATACGAACAGAAAAACATAATACGTAATTTACTATAGTTCTTCGGAACTTTGCTTAACATACTTTACATTGCGTAATATGAAAAATGCTATTTTAATATTGTTGCTTATAATAAAAGATACATTAAATGAGAAGCTTACCTCTGAGGATTTGCAATGAACACTTCTAAAAAATGTAAAAAAAAGAGTAAAGATTCTTTTTTGACGACAGTTATGTATGCCACTTTGTGATTACGAAAATTATATTCTTATTTAAATTTTACAAGTATCAGTTTTTCAAACATAAATTATTTGTTTCGACGATCACGCAACGCACTATGAAACATATAACGAAGGTTTAAAAACGTTATTTATTGCTTTGCTGTACATGTAAAGGAAGAGTTTCGTACGTGGTAATAGACATGTTTACATTTTCCCTGCTGACATTTATCTTCTACAAGTCAGTTTCGAATCGATGAGGAAAGTCATGGACCCATTATCATGACCATAAAGAATTGAATTCCGGGATTTCAAAATGTAACTCATAATGCGACTGCTATGCTTCCAGCAGTTATTTAAAATATTAGAAAGATCAGAAGATAGTTGCAATATCGGAACTTAACTACCGGTACACCTTGTGGACTATAGTAGCCTGGAACAAACTGCTGTTCGGATTGATGTTATTGTAACTACCTCTTTTTATTGGCAGCTAATAGGGAATAGTGGGGCTGTTACAGGGTAACAATATCTAGCTCTTTTCTCCAATGATATGGTTTCTAATCAATTACCCATGAATTGTCACAAACTTTCATATGTCATATTCATATTGTTGAATATGTTCTTATTCAACTTTCTATGTCATTGGATGTTCAATATGGTTCTACTTTTTTTTTAGCCAGTTATTATCCGTCAGCCTTTTTCTTCACATGGTGACAACCACCGACAGTTGAGAAAGACGTCAATCCGCCAAATTGCCCTCAGATTCGGCCCATCGAACGCTATGGGACGGCTATGAAGAGAATCTTCAAAAAGACAGGAAAAGCAGCTGATAATATGCAAAAGTTCAATAAAAAGCTAAGGTGTCCAAAAAATGTGATGAAACTTGTTAGGAACTTGACGAAATATGTTTGGATAACTTGTTTTTGATACAGTCCATAAGCGGGAATTTCCATCCAACCCAAGATTGTTAGCCATGTTTATAAAATTCAAACATCAACGATAAATTTCAGTTCATAAAATGATTGAAAAATCGTTGGATCAAATCCGGGTATTATGATACATTATAGTACATTATAGTACGTAGATTTTTTTTTAAACTTTAGGAAGCTTTATTATCTATATCACTACATATAAGATTGTATAAGTTCCGAAAAATAACAGTTGTGTGTCTAGAAAATTTGCTTGTAAAGTTGGATGGCTGAGTAATAAGTACTTTAGCGGACTACATAACTTACCAGGTGTCTAGATCACATACAATCACGTGTACTCAACCAAACGTACATTACACACACTCACATACACCTTATGAAAGTAGTATCTTGGGTTAAAATCTATTGAGCTCATTGTGCCCTTTACAAACAATTAAACACCGTTTCTATCAATAATGATAACATCGAAAAATAATTCAATCAGTACCGAGTAAACGTGATAATCCTTCTTCAAAATAAATGATAGGAGTTTTTATTAATATTTAGAAAAACCTTCTTTACAGCAATTTCATTCGCTGACGAACAAGATTTATTTTCTGACTTTTTTCCGATTATTTGAAACAAATTGCAGTTATGGTTTTGGTAAATAGTATTCTTAGCACATTCTTTAGCGACTGATATATAAAATTTGATTAAAGGCTACATGGTTTTTCTGAAATTAATGATCCATATTTCGTCCCGTAAGCTCATTATGCCCATACATTCAACCAAATAGGTCGTCGGAAAAATACTCTGGCAAGTGAAATCAGTCATCTAGATTTGATGTAAGATCCACTCTCGTTATGTGATCGTATGCCTTTTAAGACTATAATGTATTGAAATATCTCTGGCATTTCGATAAAGAGATGTCATCTGAATGCGAATGGTAAGCCGCATGCTACAATTCATGCATTTTACGCCCCCAAGGGGTAAAAGACTGAAACTGTGGTCATTCTCCGTACATTTTAATGATTTTTCCCATAGACTTCAACCTTATGTGAACGATAAGTTCAGGTTTGCATGCGAAACTGGCTTTGTGCTTCACAGGATAGCTACAAAAAAAATCTAATTCTTGGTTCCCTTATGTACATTCTGAGAGCAGGCCAAACATTAGCTAAACATAGAATCTAAGAACCTAAGTGGAACCCATACGCTTCAGTTAATTGAATATTTAGTCAAAAATTGCTTATATGTTGCTAGAAATACAACACCCGATTTCGTTAGGTCCAAAACATATTGAAACGCCTTAAGCCTACACTTTGACTTATCAATGGAATAAAAAGTAGAGAAGAGGATCTTTCAGTTTCCAAAACAAAGAAGTTGTATGAATTTTGCACTTCTGAAACAGTTCTTGAAATAGAGTACCGGTCCATACACTTAGTTCAATTTGAGAACAGGTCATGCGATCTCAAGTAAACTTACTTTTTCGGCCCGATAGTCTAGATCAGTGGTGCTCATCCCGCGGCCCGCCGAGGCGGCAAATGCGGCCCGCGATAGCATTTGAGAAATATGAGAACTTCATTGAATATGTAGCTATTTGCTGTTCGATTTGAGTTGCATTTCTTACTGTGCAATAATTGTGATTCTCATAGTTTTATGTGAACAATTTTTACCGTGCTTGTTACACAGATGATGAATGACCAAAAAGGCGGGATAGAAAGAAAAAGAGAATGCAGTCATATTTTCGCTCCCACAACCACAGGTTCATTCACTTTCACGTTTCAGTGTCTGTTGTCAATTGGTTCCGTTCTGTAGTCGCGTGCGTAGTTCAGAGAAGTTTCGAGCAATTATTCAGTGAAAATGGAAGCCAGCACTAGCAAAAAACGGAAAGTGGCTGATGAAGGACGTGTTTTCCAGGAGAAGTGGTCTGAAATGTTTTTCTTTTAGGCTTTTCTAGTAGACATGGATGCAGAATATGGTGACGTACCATATTATACTGAGGTACGTTGGCTGAGCTGGGCAAGGTGCTAAGACGCGTATTTGATCTTCGGAAAGAAATCGTCGAATTCATGGAGAGCAAAGGTAAATCAGTGAAGTTTTTCGATAATGCGGAGTGCGTGACAGATCTGGCTTTCCTGACTGACATTACAACGCACCTGAACGATTTGAATTTAAGTCTCCAGGGTAAAGGCAAATTGGTGCACAGCATATTTAATCAAATCAGTACATTTGAAAACAAACTCGTGTTGTGGGAGAAACAGATGAAAATTCTAAATTTTGCCCATTTCCCTACTCTCGAAAAATGCAATGTGACGTTGACTAAAAAATACGTTGACGCACTCCAAACAATGAAAAATGATTTTTCTCGTAGATTTGGAGATTTCAAAGCGCATGACCAAATTCTAAAACTTTTTTCTGCTCCATTCAGTGTTGATGCTGAACAAGCCCCAGATAATATCCAAATGGAACTAATTGAGTTACAGTGCGACACGGAACTGCGAGAAAAATTTGATCGACATGATTTGTTGGAGTTCTATGCCAAATTTGTTCCGGAAGAGCGCTTCCCAGAGCTGCGAAATCATGCTCTTTTCGTAGCTTCTTTGTTTGGATCCACATACATTTGTGAACAACTGTTTTCCGTGATGAAGCAAGTAAAGTCAAAAGCAAGAAATAAGATAAGTGATGAACATTTGGACAATTCATTGCGTATTTCGACCTCTAGCATGAAGGCTGATCTAAGCTTGCTCAAGAAAAGTGTAAGTGAATTATGTATTAAAATACGAAAAGTTTTTTTATTGATTTTCAAATATATTGAATGTGATATAAATCTACATTTTGTTGTTTGTAATTTTTTTATTTTGGTAAAAAGAGCATTGCTTTACATTTCAGGTACATCTACTAGTAACGTGTCCTCAAAATAAGCTGTTTTTATTAATTATTTTAAGCCATTAAAAATAACTCATTGCGGCCCGTGGCATTGGCGCAAAATTTCATTTTGCATCTACCTGAGCACCACTGGTCTAGATAAAAATTCTAAAACAATTTAGAGACATAATATTCCCACTGTCGTACACTCAAAAAATTATACGTACGATTTTCATACGATCGGAATTATGAACCACAAATCAAGGGTCCAAGACTCATTTCATACGAAATCGTATGAAATCATTATTTTTGCATTTGTCGAGAAAAACATGCCTGTTATACATTTTCAATTGACATCACATATCAAGCGTGTATAGTCTCGATAGATTGTGGCTCGTCTCTGGATCCCGAGGCTCTTGGTTCGAGTTCCGATTAAAACTTTTTTTTTCTGTGAGGAAAATTTTCATTCTATCACCCTACGAACTTCTTTCCATTAGAGAATCGTACGAAATTTGCAATAATATCTTCTGGCAAATTTCCATACGATATTCCTATTAATTCCTCTTGATTTGTTCGCTCAGTGTAGAAATACCCAGTTAACTGTAGTATGATTAACGTTTACGCGAAAGAAAAATACGTTTACGTTGCGCTTTGAGAATGCCCATATTTTGCTTTACAATTGTGGAAATCTAAAAATCATGTCATCCTTTGTTTAAACGACAAAATTGAAATCACTGCCTTGTGCACCTAGCGTACGAGGAGAATCTTTATTATCATGCAGAAGCTTATTCCGAAATCAATACCAGCAGACAAAATACGAAGGTCGGCTAAGAAAAAAGTACCACAACGCGGCTTGTGCTTGTGATGTGGCATTAAAAGAATTTAATGAATTCCTTTTTCTTGACAGATCTTATTTTCCACAGATTGTTTCATATCATTGAACCTTGGTCGCGTCATTGAAGCAGTAGCTCGCGAGGAAACGAAAGAAAATAATATTTATCATTGGCTAAACTATACGACGAGTGTAAACGTCGGTGTGTAAAAGACTGAAGTAAAAATCGGGTATGAGTAGGGGGTGGTTGAGTTGGCGGAAGGCGAACGTGGCTTTATTAAGAGGTTTAAGTATCCTGTGTACAATTCACATTTTTTTCATCCTATTATTCAATTATAGATAAGAAAGGGAGCCACAAACTGCAATGGGACAGTAAGGTAAAACAAAAGAAGGAAAAACAGAGAAAAAAATGAGATAAAATAAGATTAATTTATGTTTGCATTCAAACGAATGATGCTGATAGTATCTTTCCTTTTTTATATAATTTAAATTTCCATGTTGCTTCACCATCATTCAACACAATTTCAATCAATTCGTAACAGTTTTTGCGAGCTCGACCATTCTCAGATGCTTAATCCGTTCAATTATAATTGACTACTAAGACCGGTTGGTAATGAGCGGTATGCGTTCATTTCAAAGTACGTGCATGTTTTAGAAAATCAGACAGCTTTTCGTGTAAAAAAGAGCTATAGGGAAGCAACTTTCATAACTTAAACGAAGATGAAACTGAAAAGAGTGTTCCTTAATCAGAACAAAATACACAAATGAATATCAGAATGTATCAGTAGCATAGTGCAATAGCAGGCCCCTAATTTCACCCATACGCAATAAGAACATAGCACATAGCTACCATACTGTCGGTTTGGCATGTATACACTTGAGGGAACGAGAAACGAGATTACGCACGCCTTAGCACAAAAACATTCATCACGTCGAAATCTTTACTAATGCCGGGAATTAGAACGAAATTGTATTTTAGGAAATAAATTTGAATGTCAAATCCTTTTCCTACATGCACGCATTTTTCTCTTTTTCTGAACCTCTAAATGATTTGGGCACCTTTGTGCTGCATCCTTACTTCTCAGTAACGATAATAAAGCAGCGTAAAGAATATATTGTGGATCTGTAGTTATTTTGAAAAGTTTTTTTTCCAGTAATATACTATGAAACAATTATATCGCCAAAAATAATGTTCGCAGATGACCTAAAGTTCTACCGGGTGGTTTCATCGTTAGCTGAATGCTGTTCTATTCAATCTGACATCGACGCATTCCTGGGTTAGTGCAAGCTAAACGGCACGGAAGACAACGTTCGTAAATGTAACGTCGAACAAGGAATGCGTTCATCTTCGATTGTAGAATGGAGACAACCAGTATCGCTAGGGTGAGCACAGTAAAGGATCTCGGTGTACTACTTGACAGCAAGCTAAATTTCTCACAACAAATAGCAGCAACGACCGCGAAAGCCTCCGCGGTACTTGGATTCGTCAAACGAACTACGAAGCAGTTTGAAGACGTGCATTGCTTGAAGTCGCTCTACTGTGCAATATAATAGAATACGGTGTTCTTGTGTGGGCGCCATACCATGTCGTTCATATTCAACGGATTGAACGAATTCAACGCAACTTTCTTCGGTTTGCGCTCCGCCGGCTGCCTTGGAATGATTATGTAAGACTGCCCTCCTACGAACAGCGATGCGCTTTGGTACGCCTACCAACGTTGGTTGATAGAAGGGTTCTTTTGCAACCGCTTTTTATATTCGACATCCTGAGTAATAAAATTGATTGTTCAGCGCTTCTGGGTAACGTACAACTTAACGCTTCAGCAAGAATAACTCGGCTAGAAATTTGTTGATGTGATTCTCGCTGTATTCGAAATCCGTTTGTTAGACAATACACTAATTCACGCAACGTCTAGTAAAATATTAGAATACTAGCTGTGCGATAAATCCCCACACATATTCATTGATATAATTAAAATATTATCGTCCAATCACGATTTCGGTCGAGATTAATTAATCAACTGACTCATGACGTGATCATCCTGATGAATATCCAATCCCTCTTCATAGCAAAACTTGGCTAACGAACTCTTAATACACGTTGCAATTGACCATCTTTACGACGCTTCAAAATAGTGCCACGGAATTCAACATTTCTACCAAAAATGGCGATCACATCAATTGTGGGGCCATTTTATTGATGCTCATAACTTCCAGTGAGGCGTTTATCCGCTCCAACGTTGATGTTGTGGCTGCCAGAAGGCATTTGTTCCAAAACTGTTATGAAAAACCGATTAATCCGTTGTGTTTGTATAAAATTTCTTGCAAATCTTTAGTGATATGACGTATATAGTATAGTACGCAACAAAAGAAATGGCAGGACAGCTTCCTTCCTCTCACTATCTTGCAAAATGTTGAGAATTCGTTTTTAGAATTCCTCCACACGAATAAACAACACCGAGATTTTTTCAATCGACCACAGCCTTCAACCATTCATAGAACAACAAATTTAATACCTAATATTGGTTAGAGATTTTTTTAAAATAATTGTTTCTGTTTTGTTCGAAATAATACTAACTTTCTAGAAGTTGACGTAAATACATAGAAAGATGAAAATAAATAATTTTTCATAAAATATTCTGCACAAGAAGAAATCAGTTGGGTTGTGTAAGAGACACAACCACATGGTTAACGAAGCCTACGTTAGGCCAAGTGTTCTAGAATGGTTCAGTTTGGTACCGAAACGATTACGTACAAGTGACTGTTTGGCGTTCTTTATGTCACGTTGAACATCCATAAAAAAATACCTCGATTTGTAATGATAAAATAGATAAACCCCGTAGACTGCTATAAATTTTGAAACATTTGAACATATGAAACAAGCATTCTATTACTCTTGTAATATTTCATATACGGCCGTTAAAAAGATCTTAAAACCAAAGTTGTCAATCATTTAAGCCACTGGTGTCCAACAGTCACACAAAAAAATGATCGACATAAATTGTGTTCATGTCCAATTCCCATTAAAAAAATTACATATGTTTATCATGGTTGTGTTTCAGCATCATTACTTGTTAGATGTTCAATAACCTCTTTTCCATATTTAAATGCCTGCACCTCTGACCTGCACCTTGACTTTGGTCATTAGATTTAGGGCCATTGTGAGAGCAACTTATTTTCACAGTTTCAACCGCTATTTTTTTTTTAATTGAATACATTCTCCTACATAGCTCCAGCGCGTCCGGTGGGTTGCCCTCTTGAGGTAAAAAACAACTTTTTTTTCGTATCCTCAATTATCTATAAATTCAAACTAAACGTAGGCCTACTCTAGCCGTAACTTTCTCTTATAGGCTTTTAGTGCCTCGATTAAACTTACTCATTATTCGTTCCTATATGATGAAACACTTGGATGAAGTGAAGAAAAGGTTGACTTTTCTCGATTTCATTCCCCAATTTCCTTATTTCCAAATTCAACGTACTAGGTCTCAGTATAATGGCGGTTCGTATCCCGCAAAAATACCTTTGTTTCTTTTAGAATAATGATTACCGAAAACGGTCAAACGATTTAAGCTGCATTTTAAGATAATGCGTGAGAAAGTTTTCATTGAACAGTAACCTTGTGCCAATAACAATAACCTTGTTTTAACCTTGTTGGGGTTCGATTAGACACCCCATTAAATAATTATTATTCCTGTAACAATTATAATTATCAAGCATGCAATTGCATTCTAAACAAGCGTTTAAACTAACAATCATTTTAATAATATCAGTAAAATGTTGCTAATCTTCAGAAAATGATGGTGTTCTGTGAAATTTCCAGAGACTTTTGACTTAATAAAACATGTCATCAAATGTTCTTCATACTTTCTGTAGAAGTATCAGTTTATTTTTCTGTAGAAACTTCAGAACATTTTGCTTTACATAACATTCTTTTAAAGGGCATTTGAGGTGCTCATCAATATAACCCAATATCGAGGTGCTTGGTTAAAAGTGGCATATAAATGTTTGGTTATTTAACTCAACCTAACAGAAACATCTTTCAGATTCACAAACACGAACGACCTATAGGTTTGAAAGATGAAAAAAAGGAGGCTAACAGCTTACAGACAAAATCTTTAAAAAATAGAAAAAAATATATCATTGTTTTCTTATACCTGATAGGAAATAGATGAGGAGGAAAGGATAATAACTGATATTACCAGACACATGAAGGAGAAAGGTAAAAAATCCACAAGTAGCTGCCTTTATGACAGATTTGCATCATCATAAAAAAAATAACACACTAACCAAAATAACAAGGATTAAGACTTCAATAGCAAAATCTTTTGAGTTCTTACATTCGTGCCATAAATAAATCGAAATTGTATATAAGTCTGGGATTTCAATAAAATTATACAACTTATAGCGGTGAGCCAGGTGTTTTCAGCAAGATACAATTTTCATCACTATTTGGTCCCTGATACGTGTCATAGTAATTTCTGAAATTTTAAGTAGGTAATCTTTGGATTAAGTTTATTACCCATTGCCTGTACATTGAAAAAGACATCATGTCGTTTTTTCATTGACCCGATGATTTTCTACTCGCTGAGAGAAAAAACTCGTTTAACATTGACTCGTTCGGCATTGAATGCTTTCCATTTTATCGACTTAAAAATGTTCCAAATAATGTGTGTATCGCATGATCTTCGCAAGCAATCTATTATCAATCATTTTTCTATAAATTTACCTTCTCATACGCTAGTAATATAGGACTTTGTTTGGATGCATTTTGCAACACTTGAAATCCTTTCGCGGTTCTCATGAATTTGACAATATATATGTTTTCCATTGCAGTAGTCGACGCGACCGTAAATGGATATGCAAAATACACGAACCCGATCAGTCTGCGAGATAAAATAAACCAAAAGAAAATGTTTCTTTGAATCAGGTTTTGAATGCCGCCAACAATATTCAAATGTCTTGCACCAAAAATATATATCAGAGCACGTTTCAATATCATATGTCGATTCTGCACCAGGATGACATAATATCACCAAGAACCAGAAGCTGAGTTGAATTCAAGATCCAATTCAAGGGCAAATTTTCATTACGTCGAATTCAACATCCGCAACTAATCGAGCAAACCGTGATTTTGTTTTGTTGACTGAAAACATGTTGTTAGCATAGGGCGAATGGACAGTGCTTTTGTTTTGGATGAGTTTTTATTAGCCGGCAATAGAACCATCCTAAAATTTACATTGCTTGATTGCATCGAAAGCAGTTCATCCAACAACTTCTTGAATGACATTAAATTTTGTGTATGTCTATTTGAGTGCGTCCAATTCTAGCGAAGATATAACTGTGAGTGAATGAGTTTATATTTTTATAATCAAGAAATAAACACATCTACTTTAAACTCAATGTAATCAACCTGTAATGATCGTTTTTTTCAACTCTTTATTTAGTCACTGATATAGTTTTTCTTTGTATTCTCCCATACGCGGAGTAACGATCTATGATGATGTAGTTTGAGAAGGAAATAATTTCTCATCACCATGAGGCCTTGGAGTATACAGCATTTTTTTTTGCTAGAACAAAGTTGTGAAGAGACAGTATTGATAGTTCCGTTAGCGCGCGACAGACTGTGAAAATTAAATAGAAGTAGTTTTTGAAATTGAGCGGAGGGCATTGTGAGGTAGTATTTCGAAGCAAACTATCTCCCGCTCATTGGGGTTTACTTTTGGCATACGAATTCTGCTTTACCTAAATGAGCGGGAGATAGTTTCTCTCCCATGTAGGGGATTTGGGAGTATGAATAGACATTTCGTTAGAACCATTTAAGCTACCGGTAGTATATGAGCACGATCAAGCGCACATTCTTTTGCCAGTCAAGGCGGTGGTTTCGTTCCTGCCTTGACCTACTCCGCATGGGGATGCTTGGCAAAATATTGTGTGTTTGCTTCGAAATACTACCTCACAATGCCCTCGGCTCAATTTCAAAAACTACTTCTATTCAATTTTCACAGCCTGCCGTGCGCTAACGGAACTATCAATACTTTCTCATCACAACTTTGTTCTAGCAAAAAAAAAAATTGCTGTCTTCTCCAAGTGCCTCATGGTGATGAGAAATTATTTCCTTCTCAAACAACATCATCTTTATCTAGTGTTAATTTTATGGTTAAGATAAAAGTAAGCTTTATCGTGAAAATCAAAGAAAATTTTAAAATTCTAAGTCCTTGGTTGATTCCATTCACTACCAATTCGTTATTATCCATTTTCTTTTTTTTTAATTCGTAAATATTTTGTCCATTCTCCTTCTTAGTTATTGACTGATCTTTTTTTCGATATCTCTATCTGAGTTTCTGTCATACTAACCCGTGCGTCCCAACAAATGACATAGGAAGGAGGTTTCGTTAATACTTCAGGGTTTGTTGCATCAGGATACACTTTGATAAGTGAGGTAATCATAGTTTTGATATAAACTTTTAGTGAAATATTTAAATATATCAGAATTGAACCAATTGATATCAACAGTAATGATGATATTGTAACCGGTCAATCATATGTATGTCGTTAAATCCACTCACAAAATGTTATAGTGGCTCACTGCTTCCAAGATATGGTAGTTCGACTAGCATGGCGAACCATCAGTATGGATCATAATTAATTATAATCCCCACAACCGGCCCAACGCACTCGATGAACGGTCAACTTTACAGAGGTGTTCATTTTTAATATACATCAATTATCAAACTAAAGTAAGCGAAGGAGAATCGTCAGTAACGAGATATAGTGGTGCACTTAAAGCTCATTTTTGTGTTTTTTTTTCTTCTTTTTTTACTTTTTGATAAACGTACGACCGCCAATCTTTGGTGTCGCAATAGACCCTGGAGTTAGACCAACTGGGATTATCCGTTATTTAAACGTCAAGAAGCTGGGAGGGATCAGTAAAGGGGATGGTCATATGGTAATGACAATTTAAAGGCAAGCCTAAAGTGCGGTTTATAGCATGCAAAACACCTGAATCTATTTTGTTTTCCCGTTATTGAGTTAAAAAAATAATTAAAATGAGTCAAAAAGCTTTGTAAAACTCCCCTTTAGATTGTTTAACTTTCTATGATGCATAATAACAAACGTTCTATCATTCCTTGCTAAACAAGTGCATGACCAGTTTATTTTATTCTTTAATATTTATTATAATAGCCTTTGATTGGTTCGGCACTTAGTCCAATAAATATCGTTCACAGCAACAATGTTAATGAATTGCAATAAATGTAATTGTTCGCTGCATACAAGCCTATGTACTCAAAAGAGCAAAATAAATATCATTTGGAAAAGAGACAACTTCACAGATTTCGGTGCACAGCCGTAGAACTACCAATTCTAAGTAAGGCCAAAAAATAATCTATTTGTTATCCATTTATTATTCGCCACCCATAAAGACACCACAAATATTCATCGTCATAAAAGGATACGAATTGAAATTGTAAATCCTTTATTGGGCTTAAAATAGCTCCATCTTATACATTTAAACGATCCATAATAACAAAGTCAATCAGGGGAAAAGGTAATACGATCTTCAGGCAGCCGAAGAAGGTAATCCCCGTTAGATTTTCTTTTAGTTGTGTTCCCCCAGCGTCCACTTGTTATGTATATATAAAAAGAGGTTTCTATAAGAGAATCAAACATGTACAGTGAACATCGATGGGATTTCCGAAATATAGCCTAATGCTGATACGGCTGAAACATCTGTATCAGTTTTGGCCCCCGTTGGATATTTGTGTTCATTGTTAGAGCAGTTTTTGTGATTAATCAATTTTGCTTATAACTAGAAATCAGAAAAAAAAATAGTATTTTCCATTTAATTCCAACTACCTTTGCTTATCTTGACAGATACGCTTATTTCGTCTACAATGTGCAGACTTCTTCAGTGTCTCGTACTAATAACTCGACAGTCGAGTTATTAGTACGCGACACTGAAGAGTCTGCACATTGTAGACGAAATACGCGTATCTGTCAAGATAAGCAAAGGTAGTTGGAATTTAATGGAAAATACTAGTTTTTCTTCTGATTTCTAGTTACAGGTGTTCCACTAAACAGCTCATACTCTCTAGGATTCAATTGAGCTTATATAAATTGTTGATACTTCAATGCATAATTTGTTTAACTATGGGGTTTATCTCTATTGATTAACCAAAGCACGACATATTAAGATGCTAAACTGTTGATAAACAACAGTTGAACAGGTTATTTTTAATTTTTAATTCTGTCTTCAACAATAATATTCTAATGTATACCATAACTAAGTGTTTTTACACCAATCGAAATTCGCAACCTCAATACTGGTACAGGGTCCTATTTAATATTACGTTAGAACGTGTTACGATTCGGACGGACTTCAACTTGCGGGGTACGGTTTTAAATAAATCTAGCAATTTGATCTATTTCACTGATGACGTGGGCATTTTCTGACGAACTTGCTATGCTTGCTTATGAGTACACCTTAGTGCAACATTAAACATAAAAGATAATCTGAAGTATCTGTTGGCAAAAGAAACCAAGTGATGGAGCTCGCGTATGTCAAACTGTAATAATCGACGGAGATATGTTCGAGGTGGTGGATCAATGTACCTTTGATCATTGATGACGTTGAATAATAGCAGAGAAATTCGGAGACGCATTATTTCCGGAAGTCGTGCTTACTATGTACTCCACAAGATCCTGAGGTCTGGTAACTTGCATCCCCGTATTAAGTGTGCCAAGATAAGATCAGATAACATCGGTAGTTCTCCATGGGCATGGACAATTCTGGAGGAGGGCCAGCATGCACTTAGAGTTTTCGAACGACAACTGCTTAGAAGCAACTTTGGTGGTGTATGTGAATACGGCGTATGAAGAAGAACATGAATCACGATCAGACGCTATGGCGAACACAGTAGAAGTCGATAAAGCTGGTGGTTACAATGGGTTGGAGTGGAGCAAGATCTTGGGAGTGTCGAACACTCGAAGAACTCGAGACAAGTAGCCCTCAGCAGAGTTTCATGGCCAAACATTGAAACACAGGTACGGTCCAAATGGGAAGTTGGACCAGCAACAACAACAACATTCTACTGGTATAGGTATCCAATTCTTGAAGAGCTATGTTTCCTCAATCATCATGGTTTTTAGTATGCCTGTGCCATTGAATAGGACATATGTATGTTGAATTGATAAACTTTTCAACAAGATTCAAACACACAAAGGATATGATTATATGTTATATCATATTACCGCAGTTGGTGAAGCACATAGATATTAGCGTAACGCTCTGGTTAAAAAATATATACTGGGTTGTATCCTATATTTATGGATAAACCACCAATAATATACTGCATAGGGATATCAATAGTATTTTATTTTGTTCAAATTGAAAACTGACGAAACATTATCATATATACAGCTAGCCAACCCAACGGACTTCATTCCGTCTAATATTAATTTATCGCATGCAATATCTTTAAAATCGGTTCACACAATAAATTCGATATTTACATCGGTTTTTTTGGATTGCATGAATGTCTTTCATTGTTGTAGCCAATCTGAAATTGACAGTCAATTGTCATACTTGGGAACTAGGATATTTTTAAGTTTGGCTTCTAAAAGTATGGCAATTGTCCGTCATTTTAAATAGTTGATAATCTGTGATCAATTGGCCATTTTAATTGGGGTATTATGTTGAAATACTGAAGTCGTTTTTTTTATTAAATTCCAACGCATAAAAAATGGTTTATTTTTATATGATGTCTTGCCGGATCGACATGAGTTGATTACGGAGCTGTAAGATATCATAAAGAAACTTTCCAAAACAACAACGTTTTATGCATTTTCAACGTGACAATTTAGCACTGGCATCTGAACATCTTCATTCTATTAACAGATTGTTGGCAATTGGGCTTTTTTTTTAAGTTTGCTTAGTTTGAAAGTGAAGAAATTTGAATTTATTGTAATGGAAATCATTTGTTTGTAATTTTTATACATTTTTTACAAACAACATTGGATTTATACAAAAAAAATTGATATTTTTGTACGTAAAAATGTTTTTTTATATTCAAATTTTTCGACTTTTCCATAAAATTTCCCAACTTTTGCTATTTTTCTGAATCCGGAGACACCGTCAAGATTGGTTCAGCCGTTCTCAAGTTTTAGCATTACTAACAAACAAAAATCCATTTTTATATATATATATATAGATTTGATTTTTTTTTATCGAAAATGCCTTATTTTTATTTTCCAATTTTCCGACTTTTTCTTGAACATTTCCCAATTTTTCTTATCCTTTGAACCTTTGTTGGACATAAAAAAACAAATCATCCCAAGACACCATCAGGATTAATTCAGCCGTTCTAGAGTTTTAGCGTTACTAACAAACAAACATCCACTTTTATATGTATAGATTTGATTTTTTTATGGAAAAATTTTTGTTTTTATTTTCCAATTTACCGACTTTTACTTGAAATTTCCCAATTTTTGTTTTTCTATGAACCTTTGTTGGACAAAAAAAAAACAAATCATCCGAAAACACCGTCAAGATTGGTTCAGCCGTTCTCGAGTTTTAGCATTACTAACAAACAAACATCAATTTATTTATATATATATATATATATATATATATATATATATATATATATATATATATATATATATATATATATATATATATATATATATATATATATATATATATATATATATATACACTCAGCAGCAAAAAAAGCCGAGCAAAATTTTGCTTCCAAAATATGACATGTTCAACCTACTGTAACTTTGTCAATTATCAATATTTTTAGCTGAAACTTTAACCACACTATAAACAATCTATCAACCGTATGTTGTCGAAATTTCATGTTGATCAGGCTTATAAATTTGAAGTTTTTATTACATATGTGAAAAAAATCATTTTTGGACATACCAATTTCAAAAATCCGTATTTCTGTGAAAAATTTATATAACATATTTTTAGTTTTACAATAGCCTAAAAATACATAGGAAATAATGTGGACGAAATTTGAACTGTTTCCATCAAGTGGTTTGGACTACAGCTGGCGTCAAAGTTGACGCACCAACATGAGTATTTCCCTTTTTCACCCGATATTGACCGTGCTGAAATATCGGTGCAAAAAAAAAGCCGAGGTGAATTCATCTTATTAAGACACAGGATTTGTTACGCCTGAAATAGCCAAAATAACTAGTGTAACTCACGAAGTACTTCAAAATATGGCATCCAGCATCAATTGGATTGAAAAAACTACGTATACAGTGTTATATTGATAATTGACAAATATTGATAATTGACAAAGTTACAGTAGGTTGAACATGGCATATTTTGGAAGCAAAATTTTGCTCGGCTTTTTTTTTGCTACTGAGTGTATATATATATATATATTAAATTGTCTTTGAAATAAATAGAGAATAAATGTTTTTTGTTTATGAAATAATTTTAGTCATTATGTTTACGTTTTATTTCAAAGGTGTTAACTCACTGTACTCGGTAGAGAAACTATATTGTTGCATTATTATTTTCTGCATCATAATTCTGTCCACAGATAGTATTTGCCATCAGCAATTGTTAACTACCCAACAAACATCAGTATTGAATAACCACTTGTTCTTACAAATTTGGAGAAGTTATGAAGAAAAAGCTGAACAATTCCTCCAAATTTGTCAAAACAGTTATTCAGCATTGATGTTTGTTGGGTAATCAACTTTTGGGTATCCATTCAACACGCACAAAACTGTTTGAGCATTACTTAGTAGCGATATAGTAATAAAGAGTAGTTTTTACAAAGCCTTTATATATTTTTTTATGTTTTTCATTTTGTAAATTCATTAATTTCTTGATTATTAAAATATACTCATACAAGACCGGTTGGATACACGTATGATCCTGGTATGACGTATGCTGGAAAATCTTGTTTTGCTCTAAGCTCAACCACCCACCTACCGCTTACACCCTTTACCCCAAACACAGCTCTTTTCATCCCGACGAAATTTCTCAATTTTGTTCAGAATCACAATTTCCGTAATTGCAATAAATAATAAACACAACCTGTCACCAGATGGTGCACCACTCAATTTAATACCGTTCACTTGCCAGGCATGAGCTTGGGAGGGTGCAACAACAGTCTGATCAGCGGAACACAACGATAACAAAGTTTTCATATGTCGCGATGTCGACTGTAAGGCAGCGACTGGTATCAACAACATGAAAACTTCTAGCTTTGAGATAAAATTGCTATAAGGGGCACCATAGGAAATGTAACTTGATTTGGTGGCACCATCTGCAACTGAAACAATCCGTATGAAATTATATTATGCATAAGATACTATAGATAGCATTCATACGCAATGCAGACTAAATAATTCTGGACTTTTAATTCATATCTATCGAAATATATATTTAAAAATGTTTCAATAATTAATATTTAACCTTCTCGCTCAAACAGATTCTTGGTACTAAAGCTAGCGGTGCAAAACCTGAGACATGCGAATTTCCTGGTTTCAACATTTCTGCGCCAGAGATATTGTTTCATTAATCTTTGCTAAGTTCAGTTCATTGAATATGTTTGTGTTTGGCGGGTTCTTCGACTTTCAAGAATATTGTCGATTGATTAAAATTTGCTTTCGGTAAGATAGCTAAGCCACTAGGCTGATGCAAGTTTTGAAATTATTGCTCCCCTAAGCTTAATCGACGCCAATTTGGGTCCTGAAAGTCCCCAAAAAATTTAAATACATTTGGTTATAATTTGGCTTTGCACACGCTATTCAAAGTTTGTATAGGAATTAGTATGAAGAATCTCAAACTTACATTTCCAGATCCCTAACATCTTGATATTATGTCCTTAAACCAAATCCAATTAAGATTCATATAGTGTAAGTTAACAACTATCAAAATGCCGAAGATACCTGACATGTAAATTTTATACAAAAATAGTTATTCAACAAATAAAATAATAAGAAAAAAAAATATAACATCTATAAAATAAATAAATATCAAATATACAATATATATAAAATAATATTTATAAAATATATAAATTTAAAATATATAAAATTTATACAATATATAAAATAATAAGAAAACAAAAATAAGAATAAAACATCATACTTAAAATTTGTATTTTATGTTTTATTGAATAACTATTTTTGTATAAAATTTACATGTCAGGTATCTTCGGCGTTTTGATAGTTGACACTTACACTATATGAATCTTAATTGGATTTGGTTTAAGGACATAATATCAAGATGTTAGGGATCTGGAAATGTAAGTTTGAGATTCTTCATACTAATTCCCATACAAACTTTGAATAGCGTGTGCAAAGCAAAATTAAAACCAAATGTGTTCAATTTTTTGGGGACTATCAGGACCCAAATTGGCGTCCATTAAGCTTAGGGGAGCAAAAATTTCAAAATTTGCATCAGCCTACTAAGCCACACATGTTGTGACGTTAGATATTCTCAAGCATAACAACACTTACTCACAGCTTCTGCCACAATTGTAATCAAACATTTCTCGTGATGAAAATCAGTGAAGTTGTGTTTAAGATACGACCGCTTGTTGAAACACACTTAGCAATTATGATTTTTTCACGAGACGTAATTCATGTTTGTAAAAAGTCCGGGAACGTAAACAAAGATTTCGTGTAAAATTATGTCTCCTGAAACTGACACATACGCAATTCGATGAAAAATGGGATTTATTTTCTCATCTCTTTCAACTCATTCTTATGTGCGAAAGGACGCTTGCATGTTTCGGTCTCAGGGGACAGAAATTTACATGACATTTTGTTAGTGTGTAAATAAGGAGTGTATCGAAAAGTAGTTATAAACATTCGATGCGTTATTACGCATAAACTACTGTATATATTTTTAGCGTGTAAGCGCCATTTGCTTTGTTTACATGTCAAAAATGATTATTCGGTTCATTCATTTCCGTTGATAAAGTTGTATTCAAAATGTCGCGAATTGAATTTGAGACTAAAAAGTAAATTCTGCACACTTGGTGCACCGAAAAGGGTGTTACTTACAACCAGATTGCGAAAAGAGTAAATGTTCACCCGGCAAGTGTAAAACGCATCATCGAAAAGTTTGGTAAGGAGTGCTCCCTCAAGGATTTACCAAGAAGTGGCCGGAAACCCGGCTCCAGCAACCCCGATTTGGACCAAAAAGTTGTGGATTATATTCAACGGAACAAATCTGCCTCTACTCGCGATCTAGCCAAGAAGTTCAGGACCAGCATCGGAATGATTCAACGAATCAAGCGCAGGAATGACTTGAAGACGTACAAAAAGCAGAAAGTGCCCAAACAAACTCCGGAACAAAAGTCTCGTGCCAAAACCAGGGCTCGAAAGCTGTACAGCTGCATTTTGGACAATGTCGACCAGTGCATTTTGATGGATGACGAAACATACGTTAAAGAAGATTCAAGAACGCTACCGGGGCCGCAGTTTTATACTAAATCTGTTGGGGAACGTGTGCCAACCGCAGATACGACTGTTGCGATGGAGAAATCCGGTCAGAAGGTGCTCATTTGGCAAGCTATTTGCACATGTGGCTTGCGTTCTTCAATTTTCTATACAAAAGGAACTATAAATGCTGAGATTTATCAAAAGGAATGTTTGAAGAACAGGTTGCTACCATTGTATAGAAAGCACCAGTCCCCTCCTCTCTTCTGGCCAGATTTGGCATCGGCACATTACGCCAAATCCACTCTACAGTGGCTGACGGAGAATAACATCAAGTTCGTAGAAAAAGACATCAACCCGCCAAACTGTCCCCAGTTGCGACCGATCGAACGCTATTGGGCAATAGTCAACCGTATATTTAAGAAGGATGGTACAGTGTCCCAAAACATGACCGATTTTAAGAAAAATTGGGCAGCGGCATCCAGGAAGTGCACAAAGGTCACTGTGCAGAATTTGATGGCAGGTGTCAAATCAAAGGTACGGGCATTCTACAGAAATGAACATGATGACTAGTTTTTCCGTTTGGATCTTTTGTAAACATGTTAAGCTATAATAAACTGAAATAGTATGTTAATTTTAACCATGTTTTCATGCCTATTTTATTATTTGGAAGTTTATAACTACTTTTCGATACACTCCTTACTATGTTAAACCGGTTATAACTTTTAGATTTTCTGTATTTTAGAAAGTTCCCCAAGTAACCACGAGGCTATAATATCATGCATATATAATGCATGCATTACGTCTAGTGCATCATTGAAGTTGGATTAAAGCTGAAAAGGGCCCCACTAAGATCGAACTAATTCTATATCTTTTGTAATGCCATAAGACATTGCTAAAGTAGCATTATTTCATTGGTAATGCATCACTACATTTTTAAGCTAATCTAACGCTTCATTAACCTGTAACGCTGGTAGATCACCTTTTCGTGGTGCGTTACGGGGTATCAGATCTACCACCGAACCCTAGTCCGAATTAATTCAAACTAGGGAACATATTTGTTTTTGTAGTCAAAGGAACGTATAATAGTCCTTATTACATTTTATGTCTTGTGAAAAGTGACAATACTCGGGTTGCGCCACCGAGGATGGGCTTGGAATAAAGAATACATGGTTAGTCTTCATTTATGTGAATTCTCATTTTCTATTTAATGTTCTATAGTTTGAATTGGTTAGGACTAGGGTTCTGATGCATGGTCAGTATCGGCGTTATTGTTTGTTTTGTTTGCAATGAATCCAGTTTTGACTGATAAAGGGGCGCGCCTTTGAAGAGTACTGTCGCTCACAAAGGGTTTAAACAGCGGAAACTTTCAATTAAACCTGATTCATTGTCAACAAAACAAACAATGACAACTGTAACAACACCGAATACTTCATCATTTCTCAATAGTGATGAAGTAACTCGACATGCACTAAACAAAGGATACGGGATATACTACAATAGATCAAATAACTGGTCGCAGTGGTTTATGTCCCGAACAGAGGAAAAAAAACGCTTCATTACTTGACAGCTGTTGAATTGATGCGATCCCGCATTACCGATGTTGATTTTGGGTTGAATAGGTGCAATAATATAATGCTTATGGTTACTTGGGTCTATCATTGACCCTTTAGGGAGGTTTTGGAGACTTGAAAAGCGCCGTTAAAGTTAAATAATTGTGTGATTGATAGTGTTGGATGTGTTGGATAACTTATAATTCATCGAAACGTCGACTTGATCGCTTTGATCGATTTCCTTTGGGTAACTTAAACGCCGGTTATAGTTGCTGAACAGGACCACGTTTTTTTTTCAAACTGCTATTTAAAATGTTTTGAAATTGGAAATATTTTCCCATAATCATGTAGGGTCTAGCAGAAATTGCTGTTCACTACTAGGGAGTAGTGAACAGCAATTTCTGCTAGAACCAAAGCTGTGAAGAAAAAGTTAGAATACGGCAGGTTGATTGATTAGAATTGAACAGAAGTAGTTGAAGCTGAGCGATTTGCTATTTTGAAAAAACGTTATTCAATCAAGCACGCAATCCTATGGGCACAAAATCCCATGACTGGAAAAAACGTGCGCGCTTGACCCACTCATGATCTCACGATGATGGGAAGATAAAAAGTGACATCAAATTAAACAGACAATAAAATATAACCCATTAGTAAGCTTTTTGCATATTTATTTCATTTAACATCAATACCATAACTGTACGCTTGCATCCATCTTGCTGCAGCTTCTTCTGTACGGAAACCCATTTTTTCTTCATGTTCAGATTTGGTCTCCTTGATGTGCTCCCGTAGTGCTCACTCCATAATAACCCAGTATTTTTCGATGGGCCTTAGTGCCGATGCAATGCCCTTGGGAACAAAAGTGATCCCGTCGTACCACTCCAGGACAACATTTGAATAGTGGCACGAAGCTAGATCCGCCCAGAAGATCACAGGGTCCTCGTGTTGCTTCAACAGAGGAGGCAGACGCTTCTATAGACACTCCTTGAGGTAGATCTCCCCGTTTACAGTCCCGGTAGTCACGAATGGCTTACTTCGTTTGCCACATGTGCAGATCGCTTGCCAAATCATGTATTATTTTAATCCTAGGCAGTTTGAGCTGTTTAGTGGAACACCTGTAAGTAGAAATGAGAAGAAAAATTAGTATTTTCCATTTAATTCCAACTACCTTTACTTATATTGACAGATACGCATATTTCGTCTACAATGTGCTGACTTCTTCAGTGTCTCGTACTCGTAGTCGAGTTATTAGTACGAGACACTGAAGAAGTCTGCACATTGTAGACGAAATACGCGTATCTGTCAAGATAAGGAATTAAATGGAAAACACTCATTTTTTTCTCATGTATTATTTGCCAAACTTTGAAAATTTCTGCTTCCTTGTGCTGAGTGGTGAACAGTAGCCCTGGAATCTGCCAGAAGTCTGCCTCTTCGTAAGTCTCATCATCCATGATTACACAATGAGGCTTCGTTAGCATCGAGGTGTGCAGTTTCCGGGCCAGTGACTTTCCCAACGTATTATGCCGTTCGTCACGATTTGGAGCCTTCTGCACTTTGTACGTATGCAGTCTCTCCCGGTCTTTGGCTACCTGAACGAAGGAATTTGACAGATTCAACTTCTTGGCCACATTCCTGACCGCAGCATTGGGCTTCCGCTTAAACGCTTTCAAGACACGCTTGTGTTCCTGATCACTAATAGAACATCCTTTCTGACCGCATTTCTGCTTCTATGAGAGTTTCGTAGTAACGTTTAATCATACGATACACCGTTGACTGCACGTTTCCGAGTTGTTTCCCGATATCCCGATGAGAGAGTTTAGGATTTTCCAGGTGCTTGCGCCAAATCAATTCGCAACGTAGCTTTTCGGGTGACGCCATTTTTTATTCAATTTTCGAATAACTGACAACGATAAATATGTAATAACAAAATTATTGAAAACACTCTAAACTATTTCTACCCAAATTTTCAAGAGAAATTACCCAATTGGTAATTTGCAGCAGCGTTTTTTTTTTCGTAAAGCAATTTTTTGTGGGACACCCTTTATATCCAATTTCAAAACATTATAATTTAATTATCGTACTTTACGTAATAAAAACATAATTTGTCATGTTTTTTTTTAAACTAAATTTATTTATATATCAAAGCCATAGAACTTGTAATGCGTCGATTTCCTGCAAAAGTATGATATCTACAGAATGAATGAAAATTTCTTTGATTTGATAACACTCATGCCCTCCATATGCAATCCAAAAGAAATGTCGTATTAGCTTGTATAACCATTCGCTTTTCAACGACAAACCATTTAGTATTAGTAATCATTATTATCGATAATAACTATAAATAATAACTGACTTTCCCTAACATATTTTCATTGATCTAGTATGCGCTAAGGGTAGAGGTCTTGATTTTGCAATGTTCTTTTTTTTTCTATTTTGCCTGCCGCTAAACTGCTTTGACACACTTCGGGATTGAGCCTTGACCTCCAGATTAGAAAAATGACACGTTGACTGACCGAACACCTAGGGTTTCATTTCTTTTTAACAGTTCCTCATCTTTCATTACTTCCTCATTATGTCCTTATGTAATTAAAGCAAAACTTATGATTTTTTTTAATCAGCTTTAATATCAGCATAATGCTGAAGCCACTAGGGGCTAAACATGTTTCTATATCTTATTTTTTATTTTGTACATGAATTAACCAGAAATTATATTATTGTAAACCGTTTTTTCTTCAAGGAAGCAGAAAATTATGTGAAACTGTGAGAGATGTTTAAGCGTGTTTTATGTTCTTATAAATAAAAATATGTGAAAACCTCAACAGATAACTTAGCTTTATTTTTCAAACTTAGCACATGTATTATTGGAAACCGTAAGATTGTCTTATCAAAGTCCAAATAGAAATCGATATGGGGTGTCTTATTGTTCGTGAGAGATGCATTTCCTATAATTAATTTCCTAATACTCTTTTTTTACAATTTTACGAATCCCTGTAACAATTTATGATACCCAACAGTAATCTTTAAATTTGATTCAAGTCTTTGGAAAATCATGGTAGTCAGGTGTCCGAAATAGAAGTGACTGTAGATAATATGACTTTGTCACAGTCACCATGAATCAATGAAAACAAATGATAGTTTATATATGATGATAGTTTTATACATAAGAGTATGGTGTAAAAACCCAAAACTTGATAACTTCAAAATAATATCTCAAAAACGAAAAAAAAAAAGATTCTGCTCTTTTTTTTAAATATATAATGTAAAACAGTCTAGATTATCAAGGAAAAATATTAAATTGTATTGCGTCTACTGGTCGAACACAATGAAAAACGCAAAATGCAAATACAATCAATATTTTTTTTGCTAATAAATCCCAAATTTTCAATGCAATTATATTTTTGTCTCTAGATTATATTTAATTATCTTTCATTTGATATTTTAACATTTACAGAAGATAAAATTTAAACATTTTTAAGTATAATATCAAAAGTTTTAAATGAAGCCCAACATTTTAACATAATTGTACTCAGTTTTTTTAAGGTATCATTTAAGATTTCCAACAGCTTGCCTGATTTTGTGAACATTAGAAAAAGCAATGACATGACTGGAGTGACATGACTTTTCTCTGAAATATTCTCAAGCACATCAAAGTAAATTGAGCCTTTATATAAGCATGTGGTTCGGATGATTTTTGTATTTTTATTATAATTTGTATTTGAATGGCTGTACAAGTTCAGATTTGTTGAACCGTCGGTCATATGGATAAAGTTTGCTACGCTTAAAAAGTTCAAATACAATACAAAAAAGGTTGAAAAGCTTTGTAATTATACAAGATGCACAAATAGATCTTAGCTATCGATTAGAAGATAACAAAAAAAGCACACTCTGAAGCAGTTTTTATGAAGCAAAAAAAGAATGAACACATTAACTTTACAGTACGTTTACTCTTTAAACAAGTGAAAGTGGTCCTAAATCTACATACCAGAATAATAACAAACAATAAATCAGAGATCTTCTAATCTGCATCCAGATATGCCAAATAACACCCCTGTTTCAGTTGTATTCTATAGACATTCCTTATACCGTTGTTTCTCTAGGAGTGTCACTTCAATTTCCACTCAAGTTGTACTAATTCGCGTTACGACTCATTTATCTTCTTTACCCCCTGCCATCTCTACTATTAGACGAAGCACGTTCAGCAACAACAACCCTTCATCTTTATATTATTCTTTCCTTTTGCTTGGCGCACACACTCATTTGCATATAGAACAAAAATATCTTCCTGGGAAATGATTTCCATTCACCGTGCCAAATTCAAACAAAAAAGAAGGACTGTCATTATACCTCGGTGCCTTCAGCCTATATCATAAAGCTTCAAAGTTAATAAATTGTATTTTATACAACAATGTATATCTGCTTAATTACATCGGAAAACAAAGAGCAATTCAACTAATATTTTAAACAAACAAATTCCTAAATAAGGTTATACATATCCTTAACAGCCTTTCCGGTATAGTATCAATGTCTCGTGAATAGAGAATAGAAAATGCTTCAGAGCAATTGAACCATTCAGGTAATCGCGTTGCCGTTCCTATTCTTGACATGAAAATAACATACGATTCGATTCATTGCTCTTCATTCAATTATGCAATTGAATTCAATAAACTTGTACTTTGCTGACGATGATTTGTTTGTGTATCTGTAGGTGATTTATTAATTGTATAATAAAAGCATTATCGCTAATGGATTTCTTTTGTCTGATTGTTAGCTCAACCTATCTCTCAATCCCTCTAGTGGCAGAGGGGTGCATAGAGTTTCAATGATAAATTCACTCTATAATCTATATTTGACGTCGCCCATACTATGTAGTTTGGTGTACAAAACTTTTATCTTATACATTGCAAATCTGTGAAACTTCAATGCTAAAAAAATTAAATTTCTTACGAATATTTGAAAATATCGTTATACGTTGTTGTTCCGCCTGTTTTTTAAATGGAACATTTCACTAACAAACTTTAGCAAGAATATAGGTTGAAGCCATTTTGATTATTTTTACATGCTATTTGGGCAGATGAACCTTAACCATGATGTCGTAATCAAAATAAAAACAATTTCCTTTTTTTCATCACAAATCAATCTTTCCGGACGCCACAAATCTCCTTCCGCTTGCTCTATACGGTCTTGCACAATCAATAAGAAGATTAAAAGCTTTCGAACATCTTCCGAAGTTTCCAATATCCTTGCTCTTTGCAACGATAGTCCTTACATTCCTCGTTTGCTGTATCAAGCCGTGGCATTCTTGTTGCCATTCAAAAGAACTATTTTTCATTCGGTTTTCAGCTTTCTCTCCCTTGGCAAACATACATATTCCTATGAATAAATCCATCACATTGCATTTATAAAACGTACCAGGCAGTGTCTTACTCTCTGCACATAGGGGAATTGACACTGTTGTTGTCCTCTGGACCTGATCTTGTTATGTTTTGTTCTTTATATTTTTGATACAACATCAGTGCTAGAATGACAGTAAGAATTAAAAAAACTGCTTTCCTCTTTCCTCTGAAGCCTACTTTAAGGGTAATAACCCTATATCCCCCTTCTTGATTACCCCTACGTATTACACAAGGCTATCGTACAATAGTCACTCATGCATAAGTTGTCACATAGTGATTAATGGGTGTCGAACAAATTGCCTAGAAAAATAGAAAAGGGTCATACAGCCTTCTCCATTCACACCACACTAAAGAGAGTAGTGAAAATCTTGATTCCGTAAAAGCAACAACGACTTACATTACGCAGAATCCGTACTCACATATAATTCTTCCGTGTTATACCATTACCAAAATTTCAAAACATTACAACATTTACTGTCACGCATAGCAATTTTGTAAATTTGTAATGATGCAAATGTTGCAACTATACAATTTACGGCAGTTTGGTTGCATTTTATTATTTTGATAATATATAATCAACAATAAGATCAAATAAGCAGTACTTTTTTTTTAATGCATTTAACGTTGTTCAGTAGTTTACGAAAACAAAGATAGCGGTTTCTAGTGTATATGTGGCTGTAAAAATGATAAATTAGGATGAAGAGGGAAGGTGGCACAGACAATTTTTGAATACTAGCAAGGTTAAGACTTCTTCTAGAACAAGTTATTTTCTCGCAAGAACCAGGTCATTATCGAAAACTATTCTCACTGGTCTTACGACCAAAATTCTTAAAATATTTCCACCGTAGGGGGGCGTTTTCTTGTAAAGGCGATAGTTAGTTCGCCCAAAAATGCCTTCCATTCAAATAAACCGAGGTAACGTTCGTCACCTATAACTATAGTCTATGTTTCGTAATATTGCAGAGAACTATCGGTTAAATCTATGTTATCTGAGTAAAACGTATGTATATGTATACATATTTCCATAACCATGTATGTAACTTATTTATTGCTCATGAAATAGTTGAGCTGGAAACGATATTCAATTAGGTATGCGTTACCGAAGATGAGTTTAATTCATCGATTGCTGTTCTGAATCATGAAAAGTTAAACGTCTTAATTTTTAAGACGAAAAGTTTCGATGGATATGAATGCAATGTCCGTTTAGGTTTCTCTTCTTATATGCAATCTTCGTAAAATTTATTTTTTATATTTCCATGGATATTGTAATTTAAATTATATTCGCTTTACTTACCAAAAAATTTCACAAAATAAATTAATAAAAAACAATTTTAGAACAAGTTTGTTCAATCAAAAGATCCATTTTTAAAACATTACATGAGCTATTTGAGTTGTATACCATTCTATAGAAAATTAGAGCAATACCTAAATTTTACAAATTTTGCTAAACATATGTCCCTAAAATTGGATCTATGGTTTTTTTTTTGAGCAATCATTGGTCATGTTTTTACATGAATATGAAGGATTAATCATTAGATATATCGGTTAAATGAGATTAAATCTAGGTGCTCAGCCGTCGTCGTGGCTAAAATGTTAAGGAAATCAAATATCTCCCTCGAGTTATTAACTATACATTTATAAATAACGTCTCAACTGCTATAGAATAAATCGACCATTACGATACCAACATAGCTTTACCGATGGTTGCTGGTATTATTAAATATTTGATACACAGGCCGCATGAAGCTAGGTTGACATAACATGCTGCTAGTTGCTATAACCTAAAATAACAAGGGGCTTCACTTAACCCAGTTTCTAAAAATGCAGCTTAAAGTTGGACTCATGTTATGGTCTGGAGTTGAATTCATTTGAGAATAAACATTTCTCAAATGTTGTCGTCATACACAATACTGGTGATTGTACACACAAAAAACTATATTGAGTTGTTATGTTATATATTCTCCGTGCGTGGAGTAACGAGTATGATGTAGAAGGAGATGTTCGCTCATCACCATGAGGCATCAAGAGTGCACATTAATGTTTTTTGCTAGAATGATAGATATGAAGAGAAAGTATTGAAAGTTCCATCAGTGTACGGCAGGTAGGAAATCAAACAGATGTTTGAAAGTTGAGCGAAAGGGCATGTGTCCAGTGGTACTCGATCCATGGACGTCAATGTTTGCCTAACATTCCACTGCGGGGTAGGTTGTAGCCTACATTATATTTAATTGTTACAAAAATACTACTTTCCCATTTCCATAGATCGAAATTTTTTGCCGCGCCTTAACATATTGTGGGAATATGTATACTCTATTATCCGGTTAAGTTTCAAAACGACAGTGAAACTGCTTTTAGAATACTTCGTTGGAAGCCGGCTTGAAATGAAAAAAAGAAGAAAAATTCTTTGATTCTGATCTGATCAAATATTTATCTAACATTTCTTTTTCAGGTTCATAAACGCAAGGCGGAGAATTGTACAACCTATGATAGACCAATCGAACAGAGCAGGTATGTTGGTACAATATAAAATGAAGGCATCGAAATAACGAAAAACTTAAGACGAAACGGTTTTTCCCATGAACGTCTCACAGTTATTTTTTTATTATCAAAAACGCTGGCAGACATCTGACTGATGTTATATTTGTCGTGATTCCTTCACATAATGTTAAATTGGTCTAATTTTACTTTGATCAATTGAGCTGGAACTTATGCTACAGATTTGTAAATATGGTACAGCATTACTTCAGATTAAGCTACCATTTACGTCATATCGAAGAAAAACATCGGATACGTCAATGATTTCAAAATGAATTAAAATAACTCATCATACGTTTGATACTTTAGTAAAATAGTTTCAACATAAGTCTACAATAATCAAGGTCCTGGTAAAATATGTAAGACGCCTTAACACGTAAAACCTCAAGGCCCTATGTTTCGAACTTATGTGACAAGTTCTCTATATGTTTACTCCCATTCCACATAAAAACCAAATATGAGCTCTAAATTGAATTAATTTTTAATTGCATGTGGCTTGCGAACATTAAAACTAAAATACTGCAGGAACGATGAATAAAATAATTTTTTCTCAATAATTTATGAATTGCACAACTATCTCAATAATAATCTAAATTCTACCACTTAATAATTGTTTTCGCAGCGTGAAAGTGTTATAATCATACGCCAAACTTCTCTACTGATGTAGTAACATTGTCAGTAGCTCCTATTTTATGCCAATTGTTCCTGTCAAATTTCGCGTTTAACAGTTGTACTATTGTAGATACACTAAATCATCTGCATTTTCGAGAAGCCAAGGAATATCTTGATTTAACTAATCTCGATGTAACAATCTTGATAAAAAAGATTCAATATATTTTTTTTTCAATTCGAAAAACAAAAGTTTAACCAATAGTGCCAATTTTGATTCACTGTAGGATAAGAAGATGTAATACAAGTTTGCGAGACGATAAAATAACCTATTTTGAGGTATTCGTGTTGTTTTAACGGGAGTGACAGTACATTATATCATCGAACTAGTAAATTAGAAAATGAATGTTGAAATCGCTGAGTATTTACGAAATCGAAATTCATTGTAAAGAATTGATCAAAGCTTATGTTTCAGCATAAAAGTTCTATGCCTCGATTTGTTGTATGTAAAATCGAGTCTAATAATCATAAAATAAGCTTTCATGACCTGCCGCAACAGGAAAATGGAAAGGAATGATTTGCAAAAATAACGTGTACACAATGACACACCATTTCCACTGTAACCGATAATGATGGTTGATTTTGTACATTTTTTTACTGCCCAGCTGAAGATGACTTAGCAGACAGCCTGTTTAGTAAATTGAAAAGTTTTACAGACGTGTCCCGACATAGTATTGAGTCAAAGGGTCAATATATAATAACATATAATAGTAAGGATCCCCAGCGCGGAGACAGATTACCACACATTCAACCGAAAATACATTAATGCTATAACTTAAGGCGTCCAGCTCGCTCGAGTGACTGTTGATGGATGAAGTGGAGCCTTCATGTAAACCAACTAGCACATACCCCCTCCCTTCACATTTACTTATTTATGACACACGTACAGTGCCGTATTTCGACAATACAATCTGTGCTTTTATAAGATTATTCAGGATTTATTCAGGAAAATTCAGAAAAAAAACACTCACGCTTAAGGTCTTCAGAACCTGCTACATAGGAATAAACATTGCATTATTTGAACAATTTTTTTTTTAATGAAATTGGATGGATATTTTCATCCAACTCAGCTGTAAATGTCATTTACTTTGCTAATGTTCTGTGAAGAATTGATACTCTTTTACAACCACCACTTTTAATATTTTCTACTTTTTAAATGTCACCATTAATTCGTTATTTATTTCTTATGAAGTAACGTCTTGCCTTAGTATTTTTAACAAAGAAAGGCTTTTGTTTACAGTATTTTGGACATTGTCTGCCAAGTTTTAGAATTATGCACGGCTTATCATGCTGGTTGGGTAAAAGCCGAGTGGTTTAAAGAACTTTTCCTAAACAAAGCTTTACTACACAAATCTACCGTTGCATTCATACCTGCGGTGACATCAAAATTGCACCTCACGCGTCAAAATCGTTATCTAGCTTTGATAATACTTATCTGAATGTCTTCTTTCTTTTTTGATTAGTTTATTCTCCGATTTCAGTATATACCCACCCTGGACCCTCAGCTGGTTATCCAGATGCGATGAGTTACATGATGGACGGCCAAGCGCAGATGATGCACCGACCACCGGGTGACCCAACTTTTCATCAGGGATACCACTATCCACCTGCGGAGTATTATCCTCATCATTTGTAATAAACGGCAACTATTTAAGGTACAGTTAGCATCCTTCTTGACCAAGATTAGCCATAAATAATTATATTTTCATTCATTACAGAGTCTAGTTTAGTTAATTGTGTAAAGAAAACAATCTCGCGCACATCACATACAATTGGTTAAGAGGAGAAATCCTAGAGACGACCGCTTCCCAGTGAACGTACCCACTTATTCTATTTAAACAATAAAAAAAAACAATGTGGCCATCTAGAGGAACCAAAAAGCAAGGCAACAGGCATGCAAAGAATGTTGAACGTTCAAAAGTAGTCCGATATCATCATCTTCAAAGCAACCCAACCAAGTATACAAGTGAGGTGCATCGACATTGGCATCTGAGTGGCGGCTACATATTGAGAATCGCGTCCATCGCAGACACCCGCTCTTCCCCTGACACATACTGAGCTTCATTCTACATACCTATGGTTGATTCCATTAGTTCAGTCCAGTGAAGTTTTTTAATTTTTACTTGAGCCATCCCTTTGTCTAATGTTTTCGAAGCATATGTTTTCTTCTCAAATGATTTTTTTTACTTCCAATACCAACCAAACACTTATATTAGTACATCGCTGAATATTTATTTGTTATGTTTATGTAAATATGTTCTATAAGTAAACGCATATAAACATGTAAATCATATAACACGTCACAAAATCAGTAGAGAAATTATTTATAAAAATCAGTAAATACGAAACAAACGGAAAATGTTGTAGATTGAGCGCTCTGTGGTTGTAGATTTAGGTTCCCGTCTCATCTTAAACCAATAACAGTACGATAGAACAACACATAGATTCCAGTCGATCAACCGAAGTGTATAGTTTATACTCACTTAGTCATTATTAGTCACAGATGAACGGATAAATACGTGTCAGAACAAAAACCAGATTGTAAAAACCGCTTTATCTTTGCTTGGGTGTGAATCAATCTTGATATAATGGATCTAACAACTAAGCCAATGATATTATTATTTTCAGTATAATTTGATGATGTCTAGCAATTTAAAAAAAAACACAGGCTTCTAACATGAACTCAGTTATTTAAAAAACAAAAATCTGTTTGTTATATAATTAAATTCATCAATACTCTCAAATCTTACCAGTTTTTACTGTCCTGGTTGAAACGTCCAAGTATGTCACTACATTTAAGTGATAAATCTAGGAACTTTTTTCATTAGGGCGAATCTAACAATGAGAGATTCTCTCCGGTCTCGCTCTTTTTTATTTATTGCAGCTCCAATATAAAACTTTAGAAGAATTCTGTAGTACAGATCGAAACACAACAGTGCTGGCTAGCACACTCTACAAATAGTAGAATAAAAAACGTGAAGGTGATTGGAATATGAATGAAAGAGAAAGTAATCAAAGAGAGTCTCTCAATCATATTTATGATTTTTGTGCTAACGTAAGAACAGCATTACACTCAACGGAAAAGCGACGCGAGTACGAACACAACACTTATAGTTCTTACAAACGAAAAAGGACTTCAAAATTTACCTTTTTATCCGACCGGTTTCGAGCATGATGCAGCTCATCGACGGGGAGATGTCCAACTGATGACACAAAAGTTAAATTGCTTCGTACTTAGCACAGTACACGTCGAGTCTCTCAATGCTAGATTCGCCCTAATGAGAAAAAAAAACCTAGAAATTTTCTGGATTCTCATTTTATGTGATGTGATGTGAATGGTGTTCACCATCAATTATGGTTGCAGAGACTTCACTGAAGAAAAGTTTCACCTGAGCGGGGAGAAACATACTCATTCAAGACCTTTATAGAAGTCAGTACTCCTAGATAGAAGTATCTCTTCGCATGACAAGGAAGCTCCTCGAACATACTTGAACAAAATAGAAGCTATCATTTTGGCAGATCACCTTTTTACGGAAAACGATTTGTCCAAATGACGACAGTGAATTATATGTACAGCTGGTACTGTAGTAGTAGTTGATGGATCCATGCAAAGAGCGAGGCCAAACTTACTTATTGGGTCAACATTTCCGGACTTTTCCCCTGAACTAGGCACCAACAAGTGCTGAAAGGATCGGAAAAATCACAAACGTGTTGTTGAATTGGTGGATACATTAATATTGCCAACTACACGGAACAAAATATTGTTAAACTATTTTACAAACTTTGTTTTCACCGCCGTTAATGGCATTATCGGAGCTGGTAAGATGTCTGCACAATAACGGCATAGTTAAAATCTACTTCGATTTCTCACATGATCTGAACAAATCCTGCAACGGCATCATTGGACGCACCTTTTAAGTCGCTTCCTGACATGCGTCCCTTGACATCTTTTTCTGGACATTGTTCTTGTGATGTTATTGAATATTTATGTGAATTAAGGTCTCGCATGATCAAGTCGAAAAGACGCAGCTAGAAAGTAACACCATGCTGGTGGCTGGGTTCGATTCCCGGTCTGGTCTAGAGATGTTTGGTCAAGGATAACTTCTTGCTCCCTGAACATAGAGTATGATTGTACTTGTCACGCATTGCATAAATGGTACCTGCCATCGAAAGCTTTCAATAACTGCATCAATAGTGCATTTAGAACACTAAATTGATAGCAAGCAAACAGTTAAAGTAAAGTTTAAGCTTAAAATGCTGAGAAAGCAGAAGAAGTTGATCGAGTATAATACAAGTCACAAAGCCCCCAGCCAAAGCCATGAAGCTCATCCGTTGAAGGTGACTCAATTTCGTCAGAACCTTTCTTAGCTCTCCTTTCTGCCACCGCACAAAAAAAAAGGCAATAGGCTAATTGTGAAAGCAGTAAACTTGAAACGCTAAAAAATAAAAAGAAAGCTATTTAGTGCATAGCGATTCAAGCTTATTGCTGCACCAGCAATAAGCTTGAAACGCTAAGAAATATGAAGAAAGCAGTTTAGTGTACATTGGTCAATTCTGCCAGCTTGGACGCAAGTTTCGCATTTGCCTGCAAAAAATCTCGGAAAAGGTCACATCACAATTTGGCTTAAAATTTAGTTAATATTTTGCAAGAATTTTATTTATTCGGCTAACCTTACTCAGACTGGAAATATTTGTACAAAGATTTCTCCTTCCAATTCACTCTGCAGACAAAAGAACCTGCAAGGCTTATGCAAGCTGATCTAAAGGATTCCAAGCCTGACATCTGTCGCAAGGGGCTTCAATTATGTTAGACGTTGTTATATCAACAGCATTATCCAAATCAATTCGAGTTAATATAGTAAGGGCATATTCATGAAATTTTGATGCTAATAGTTCCGAATAGCGCTTTCAGTTTGTTGAACAATGAATTCTAAAGTTCTTCGAAGTGTCAATTTATTGAAAACTTACGTAAATGAATATATCTATGATCAAATAAAAATTCTAAAAGTAAAAATGTGCAATTATTCAGCTCATGACTGATTCGCTTCGTGCAGAAAGTCAGTATTCAAAATGGCAAGATTTGAACTACTGAAATGTTTATTCAAACAGGAGCCTCACGGATTTATATTTAAGCAAACCTAGATGATATGGAGGGCATTGACATCCTTGTAGCACAAGGGGGAATGTTTATCATATGAGCATGAGCATGAGCATGATTGACCGCCCGATGTTGCTTGTCCGTTGTTGCCAGGTCAGCTGTCAGGTCAGAGAACCAACATGTGATGCTTGTTACTAACATACATCTTCAGTGTGTAAAAACTGTTGATCCCAAACTCAGGTAATACCGGCGCCGGCCCCGCCCGAATGCAGATCAAGTAAGGAAAGGGTAGGAATATGTTGACGTGATACTCTCTTTATTGGAAGCTGCGGAGTACACTACACTTCTACGAGAAATCAATTGGATTTTGGATAACAGGATTGAGTAGCAGCAGGATTTGTTTTGGTTAGAGATAAGCTGTCAAGTGAAATATTTGAAAATAAGTACCGATTTCCGATTTTAACCGATTTAAACCAACAGTAAGAATGATATTGAGGCTACTCACAAGTGTGAATGTGGGTTTTCATTGGGAAAACAAAATGATTTTAAAAAATGCTGAAAAGCCGTTTTTGACCGGTTTAAACCATCTATTGCTATTGGAGCCACTCACAAAATGTGGTAGTGGTTTTTCATTGGGAAACTAAGAGATGTTTTACAATGCTGGAAAGCCGATTTGGACCTATTTAAACCAACAGTTAGGATGCTATTGGGGCCACTCACAGAGTGTGATAGTGGTATTTCATTTGGAAAACAAGGCAATTCATCTCAACGCCTGAGAGCCAACTTGGACCGATCAATACCAACTATGCCGCTGGAGTCGCTTACAAAATGGGACAGTGGTTTATTTGTTCCAAGATAGGATGCCGTGGCATGCATGGCGATCGAATAATTTGGAAAACAGTTAATTATGTACCTCACTACCGACCCATCTTACCCGGCGAACGACGACTTCTCATGCTCCCTCGATCACTCGCGAAACAAACAAAAGGCAACCGAAACAATAAACAAAACGCTACGCCCGATAACAAAATATTGCGAAACAAAGTATCTACACAACCCTGATGGTCGATGCAAACCAATTGAAAATAAGTTTTATTACAATTACCTGTTTTGCTCCACGTCCTTGAGAGCACTTACTTCCTCACGAGTCGTATGTACCCAACTCCGCAGGCGCCCGTTCAGTTTCTGGTACATTAGTTTATCTTCATGCCTAACTGAAGTATTATTGCTTAAAAAGTTTTGAGAAATAGAGAGATATTAGATATTGTCTTCAAAATTTGGTTGAAATAAATTATTTGTTGCCTGAAAAGAAACAAGATCAAGAACAAAGATGTAAGTAGTCCCCTGGATGTTTGGAGATCCTGGCCATTTCTATAAAAATATGCAAACAGTTATGTTGCGGGCTGTCGATAGTTGTTTATAACTATGTGTTGAACACTATTGGCTGAAATGAGCATTGAATGAGAATAGTGCAAGCATTTCACTGCATAAACGACTATAATACTCAATTGTTTATTAAGTTGAAGCCCATTCGAGCTATATCTGATCAATTCAGTCGGCTAACCCGTTAATCTTGAAAGGTTACTGGTCTATACTGTAACTGTCATCCTTTATTGCTAGTGAGTGCATATAATGTTTGAAGTTTAACTATTGGTTTGATCTATAAACAAATCATCTGAAAGTTCATTTCTTTTCATCTCCTCTGCTCAGCCACCCTCAACGTATACCTCCCTAAACATCCTGTAATAACCTAACTATAAATTCACAATCCACCGATTCCAAATCACTAGAGAAACTCCCACCGCCTAACATGCAAGTGGGCGGAATGTTACAACTTGGAAAAATTGTAAAAGAAATCCATGAATCAACCCTCGTAGATCCTTCGCTATTATGAAAAATTTACAAGTTCACAACTGCATGGTGGTTTGTGATTTGAAAAGTGTACAGATTCATGAAAAAAAGCACGGCATCCGAACTTTGGATTTGGAAATTTGCATCGCTTAACAAATCCTCAAACAAATGGGAAAAAGCACGTTGACCAATATTTAGTGTCAACCAGTGGGTACGTGTGCTATACTCCTAGTTCCTCTTCTTTCAAACTCACCTTCAGTTCAATTTACCCATTGAGCTGGACACATCACAATAAAAAATATTGTGATGGAGCACGGACGTTAGGTTAGTAGAGGTATGGAAAATACTCTATAACCTATTTAGGATTAAATCTGAAAAATCCAAATTTGGCCAACACCCACCGTAGGGAATAGTTTATCATTTAGTAGATAAAATGAACATTACGCGTATGTCATCAAGAATAACAATAATTCCTACGGTTGCATCAATAATAACTGCACAAACATCTCTGGTTGTAACTTCAAAAACAATATTATCGATGATTGCGTTATTGACAAGCACGCATGCTCGAGGCATGATACATGAGCTTGTAACTTTAAAACAGTTTCCTTTGCGAAAGTGAAAGGTTTATGTACAAGATCCCCATAGACGGTGCCATTTTGTATTAACATAGATTTATCGAGGCTGTTCTTTTATGCTGGAAATTCATTTGTGCTACCTTAACAGAAGTCATGAATCATAACAACAAAAGATACCAACATTTCAAACTCTAGCAGAAAATACACAGCAATGTGAAAAACAAACCAATTTGGTGATGATTTGAAACAATGCCGTGGCATACTACAGAGGTACTCTAATTAAAGCGCATAATGCGAATCCATACCGGGTTGAAAACATTGCGATAACATCGCCCTTATTTAGCCTTACACTTGAGGCAATCGAGAACCTCGGAGAACCAAAAAGTCCACTGTACCATAGGCTCATACTGTGAACGTACACCCTGGTTCTTCACGCGCTCCGTTCAAACATTGGCATGGTAAACAAGAGCCACTCAGTACCGTGAATAAGGTGTACCCGGACTCTTGCTCTGCAAGTAGTACACGCAAAAATAAAACGCAGTAAAAACTACCATGTCGAGGGTTAAATTAAACGCAAACACCGACAATTTTCAACTGACTATAACTGCGTTTGATTTTACCATGCCTGCGATTATACCACAAATATTGAAGGTTTTACCATAAACGTAGTTAATTTGACTGAAATTTCATGGTAGTTTTGAAGATAGGGATAGTCGGGTTAAACGGTAGTTTTTACTTCAAGATTTTTTTCTGTGTAGCAATAAACAGGTGATCCGTAGGTTTGTTCAGGGTAGGTCCTTACAATTGCAACGATCACTAGAGGGGTTTTCTTTACTGTTCAGTTATACAAGATAATAATGTAATAACTTAATAAACTTCTTTTTGTTTCTGTTATATTGCCTGTACCAGTTGACCGATTCCAATAGATTTCAGCTGGACCTATAATGGCATCGTACGTTTGAAGTTTACATTGAAGTTATGATTGTTGGTACAAGACAATTTTTCGTCCATTGTCTACTGGCCTTTACTCAAATCTTGCTGATAAAAAGTTCTACAATTTGTTTTAATTTTTAATTTTTCCGTTTTTTTGTGTTCAAAAACGACACATGAAATAGTTATTATATAATATTGATTAGGCTGTGATCACGTCGTTCATTGGTCAGTAAAACTGTGCTGTGCAGTATTATATAGTATTATATAGTACCCGTGCTCTATTCCAATTGCCGTAGATAAGAACGCTACCTGATGGACAGTTGATTGAACTTAGTCATAAGACAAAAGTGACTTTGATGTCGGTGAAAACTGTCATAACATAACTGTCCCATAATATTACGTACAGTTATTATTTTTTATGCATAACGCAACATTTTCATACTATTAATATGTTTAAAACAAAAAATGTTGTCACTTCTAAAAAATCATCCTTAAAATGATAAGTGAATGTTTCCCACTGAAATATGGATACATAACTATTGTACTGGGGAAATATAAGTTCTAATGGCACATGTATTCGTCTTATTTTCAAGTAGAATAAAACGATTTGGCATATTTTTCGTAATTAATTATTTTTAACACGGGACAATTGTCCGTTCCCCATTCTTATTGCTAACAACTGTTGTTTCTTAAGTTTTGTTAAAAAGTAATCTTCAGGAGAGTGTAGCTTAAAAAATTGTCTATATGTTCAGGAAATTGCACTTTTTTTATAACTGGATTGATAAGCTAAATAAAACACAAATTTTCTGTTTCCATATTAATAGTCCAGTTTCAAACTAATTGTATTCGAATTATGAAAGCAATAAGTACCGTATTTGACTGTTTGAGCACTTTGGAAGAGTTTTCAAATTCTGTTTCAGCCGCATATACCTGTATAGTAGGCCATCTCTTATTTTGAAAAAAATGGCCAAGTCAAGAATTCCACCTCTTGAAATGTTCGTCTTGACTAGAAAACAAACATACTTAAATTTTAAGACCGTACGTTGACGTTAAGTGCTCCCCCAACGGACCTGAAGAAATTGTAGTACGGGTAACTACTCACGTGGTGGCAAGCACGCTACTGTAGAGTACGGTCTAGCAGGTCGACCAAAATCATTGTCGTCAGGTTGATAACATTTTATGTACAAACGGAAGCCAATTCAGTTATTCAACAAAGTTAAACAAAAAGTTTCCTTACACTTGCTTTTTGAATCGTTGTGTACTTATGATGACCTTATTGTGTTGTACCTAAAAACTGGTGTACTGATGATATAGTGTCGCAAACAACATTGATAATGAAAAAAAATAAAAATATTATCAACCTGACGACACTGATCTTGTATCAGTGGTGCTTGCCAGTAGCGTGCTTGCCACCACGTGAGTAGTTACCCGTACTACAATTTCTTCAGGTCCGTTGGGGGAGCACTTAACGTCGACGTACGGTCTTCAAATTTAAGTATGTTTGTTTTCTAGTCAAGACGAACATTTCAAGAGGTGGAATTTTTGACTTGGCCATTTTTTTCAAAACAAGGGATGGCCTACTGTATACTCCCATCTAAAGTTCTAAATCTAAAGTTGGCATATCTACCGATAAAATTCCATGCATCAACAATAACCACTTTCATCAGAAATAAAGCTTATCAAAAATAATCGAGAAATATATAAATATATTACTGGCATAAGAATTATTCAAAATGACTGAAAGCAAGCATTGTGCAATTGCAACCGTTCATTGAAGACGCAGTCTTTTGTATCTTGTGTTTAGTTTCGTCAATCTATATAATTAAAAATAATGTAACATTGGCTTAATTCACTCCTGAAAACAAGTTTTCCCAGAATGATTGACATGCAATAAATAAATAAATAAATACTTAGAACAATCTCTGATCTATAGTTCTCTGATACACGCTGTTCTATGTATGTGTAAGGGGACCCAAGAAGCCACGATTAAATTCTAATAAGAAGCATTACCGACTGGAAAAATATCGGAAATTCAAGATCTATTATAATACGGGGTTCTCGTGCAAGTAAATAAAGCAAATCATAAAAATGATAAGCGGTACGTCTACATTGTAATTGTATACAATAACCTAGAGGGAAAAAACAAAATCCAAATTCATGCTGTACTTTTTATGAGGGCAAGTATGTTAAAACCTGACATACTACAAAATATCTATTCTAAGCAACATAACAGAAGGGCCTAACTAGGATATTATTATGATAACGCTTGATTGATACGTTGATATCTTCCCAAATTAAACGCTAACAGGTTTTCAAACAGCGGTTGCAATGCAAGGTAGTGCAAGTATTTTGTGCATTTAGTTCTAATATTTACACAAATACATCAAATACAAATCTGTATGCAAATTACATAAACTTTTTCGCATCCTTGCCAATGATTTTTTTTTGTAATTTTTTTTTTTAAACATTCGATGATGATGTAGAACTCCAAAACCAAACCCAAACACACGGTGTTCTTCTTCATGTTTGATCTTGATGGAAGGAAGTCTGCCATTTCACGAACACAATTTCATCACCTGTATACACTCGTTGGATCCAAGTTATTGATAGCTTCCCTTGTTTCTCGTCGCAAGTGAGGTGATGTGGCTTACTGTCACTGGCAAGATAACTATAGTAGTCACCCCAAATAAGCGAGAAGTGGCATCACAATTTTGCTTCATTCTTGACGGCAAGTCAATTCAGTGCACTTACGGCGATAAATAAGGGGGGAAGTAACGTGTTAGGCCCTAATGAACTGTTGCAACACATTCAATACTTGAAATGTTACCAAATGCAAACATGAAATCAGGCATATGGTTCACAAATTCGTTACTTTGGGTACAATTATTTTGTCAACAACTATAATTGTTATACGCTCCATTGTCGTGAATCGCATTTCAGTCACATTTAGGAAATAAAAACAAGCATGGACAGATATGCGGTGCACGACACTACAGGATTCATCTGGAGCGCATAGTCATTCATGATTTAATGGAATCTGTGGTATTGTGGTCATTATTTTTTTATGTATTAGAAAAAATAATTCGATGAACGGTTATTTTGAAAAATAAATCAACAAAAAAGTGGTAAAACCGGAACACAAACACACATGCAATGTGGAATTGTATCATTTGAACATGAGCCATAATCTGTAAAAATGGAAAGGTGTGATGATATTTTCGAATTATTTCAGTGTTGAACTCGTTCTGACAAGCTACTGTTTTATTGAACAATGTTGTCCTAAACTTAAATGATGTTCTAAAACAATCAAGCAAACACACTACAGACAAACCTTTTCTTTCTTGGAAATATATGTAGAGAACATTAAAACTAAAATTTACATGCGTTCTGCACAATGCATAGACATATACAAACACACGTAATTGTTAAGAAATAACATTTAAAATTAATTAGTTCTAAGCACCTGTACCATTGCGCATATTATGAGTTTATTTAGCAAACCACCACTTCCTATAATATTATTGATTTTTATTTTTGAAAAATCAATCTAAAGTGATGTACATTAAGTAGGCCGCAAAAGAAAGTTTCTTCTAGGATTTTTAATAGAACGAGTAAAATAAATTTAATTCAAATATTGGGCAAATTTTAATTTTGCTACCGTGAAATAAAAACAAATTAATGGAATTTGCTGTAAGGTTTCGTTATATTGAAAAAAATAAATGTTAAGGGTAAACAACTACAACAAAATCACACGCATGCAAAAAAACAAATCTGTAATAATTAGGATGATTTATAAATTTACGAAAATTATATCATTATTTTCAAACGTATTGTTTTCTTTATTGTTTTCAATTTCACTTCCTTTATTCACAAATTTTCTTTTTAAATTTTTGTTCTAAATAGACACATTTAAATGCCATGTTCAACATCAAAATACATACTGTAAAGCACATTGTTGTTACAAGAAGATAATATAGCTACACGACAAAAGGACAACATTTCTACAGGTTTGTGGATCTAGATCTAGTGAACGTCTTTTTATTCAATATTTCCTCTGTTTTCTTGATGAGACTGGTGATTCACAATTTCACCATCCATCTCAGGTGCGTGAAATTAATGCTTTAAACTTTTGTACGTTTATGATTAAAAAAATGTATGAAAACGATCACAATCGTTCTTTGAAACACCGCATGAGAAGTTTAAGACTATGAGACCGTGGGAAAAGTTTCCCGCAAACGAACTTGTGACCTTCCAAATCCTAGTAAACAGATCGAAATGTAATGGAACTCGCCCCTCATGAAAAAAAAACAAACAAAAAAATTCAGCAAAAATGACTATGAACAAATGAATGTTGTGACATTCATTTGCTCTTCCAGTTGTATACAGTTCATGTGAAACGAAATCCTAGGTTAACCTAAGTTGAAATGAAACATTGACAGATAAGCTTAAACGAAACGTGAGCTTTCCTGTGTTTCTCTCAAGCATTTACAAGGGCAAAATGGGTTTCGTCTTTCTGTTTTTCTAAGATCCACGAGTCATTTGATGTCCTCAAATAAATATTTTTGTCTTTGGAAGAAAAATGTCCAAGAATGTTTGTAAAGTAAGAACAACAAAATACACAGTTAGCGTAACAGTGGGTCTTTGTCTAAAATTTGAAGTATATATTTTGTCAACAATTATTTTCATGAAAAAAAAACATCAAAATGACATACCAAGTAGAAAAAGATTTAAGAGGGTTTAATTCACGAATCGAACAAATTTTAGATCCATAGACTCATACTATTGCATTTTGCTTGGGGAAGCTGGCCAGACTAATGGATGGAACGCGGTGCTGTTTGAGGATATTATCGGGTAGATTATCGGATTCATTCGAATCCCGCAGGGAGTTTCGTCAAGGTAATTGATATCTCTTGTCTGCTGTTCAACATTGCTCTTGAATATGTTATGAAACGAGCGGCGTTCATCATGCGGTGCACTATTCTTAACAGATCCAGATCTACTTTGCCAATGACGTGTACATTGTAGGCATGACAGCATGACAGGCCACGACCAGGCAGCAGATTAACGATCGACGGAGATGAGCACGAGGTAATCGAGGAATTTGTTTATCTCGGCTGAGTGTATCTTTAGCTCCCGTACGAAGTGTATATGAAACGTGGACATTGATTGTGGACTTGTGAACGCTCGGATTTTTTTGAGCGACGAGTGTTAAGAAACATCTTTGGCGGAGCATGCAGGTGGTTAAATCTTGCGCATACACTGGGCTTGACATAACTATCGTGCAAAAATGGGATGCGGTGGGATTCCTGTTAGAACAAAACGAGGGATACAACGAGCAAGATGGTTAGACCAATTGGAGCAAGATATAGGGAGTACAAGGTACCCAAGAAATTGAAGAAGAGCAACCATGAACGATTAAGGGTGTTGTGTACCCGGTAATTAAAAAATAAATAATAGTAATGTATTGTGTTGCAAGCAGTGCTGGTCATTTTGACTCAAGGCGATTTATTTACCGATAACTCGTTGCAGAAAATGATTTCCAAAATATCAAAAAGGGTAAGGGGATGTGATGTTAGCCTAGCTCCTTTATTCGGTCTATGTACCAAATATGTCATTAATTGAGCGATAATCAACAAAATGATGTTGCTATCAAGATGACCGACTCAATTCGAAGCAATTCAGAATTATTAATCAATTTATTGTTGTTCATTTCAGTGGCATTAACGATTTTCTCAACTTTTTAGACACGATTTAACTGGTTAAGCCAGATCTGTCCAGATCTTAGTAATCTTCGAATGATCTAAATTTGGCTAGATTAATCCGATAAACCGATAATGCAGCTTATATGTACAGAAAATATTCACACCTTATAAACTAATAGTTCACACCGATACAATTACAATGATGGACCCGTGGACCCAATATTTGGGACATCTTTTTTTTATTTGTTCTCAACTATGGCCTGTTGTCTGAAAAACTTAGTAAACATGTTGTCACTGGTAGAATTTTCAATGAAAATGTATGAGTTCCGGTTGTATATATTCCAAATGGCTTATCTAAACACAAACTAAAGAGACAATACCTATGCAGAGTGAATTATTATGTCTTCATTATCGAAGGGCCGATAAATCATATGTGAAAATCTCTTAAGTATTTCAAAGTAGTTCTAGTTTAGTTTGGTTTGTGAAATTGTTGTATCATGGTAAAGCGAACAAAACTGACAATGCCTAGGATCAAAAAATCAGAAAAAAAGACCGTACAAAGACAAATTTGTATCCATGAGTAGACCAAACTTGATGCTCATCCATATCCTTGGAAAGTTTCTGACATTATAAAATGTGTTGGCCTCTCTGTTGAAACGAATTTTGTCAGTTTTACGTCGTTTTGCATGGAGAACGTATGTAAAAAACTCTAAGTCGATGTGGTTTATACCGATCTCAAATCTGCCTTCAAGTTAACCATGACTTACTGCTTGCAAAACTGGAGAAAATTGGTTGTTCCATTGCTTTATGCACCTGGCTTAAATCTTACCTTGTGCAACGTCAAGTATCTGTCAGTATTGGAATCAATTTCGCTTCTCTAGCTTTTTATAAACGATATCGCTAAATGGAGGTTTTCTGTTGTTGTTTGCAGATGAACTTAAAATTTATCTAGTTGTTCGAAGCCAAGCAGACTGCTATGAACTACAGAAACTTCTTGAAACATTCAGTAATTGGTGCGTGCGAAATATGATGGTTCTGAGCATCTCAAAATGTTGTGAAATAAGTTTTGGTCGAACAAATAATGCTATCCAGTTTGATTATACTATTGCTGGATCTCCACTTCAACGGGTTGATCATGTTAAAGACCGGAGGTGTATTGGACGAAAACGCTAACCTTTCCTCGCAACTTATCAGGTACCATAGATAAAGCCAATCGCCAGCTTGGGTTCGTGTACAAAATCTCCAATGAGTTTCGTGATCCGCTGTGTTTGAAAGATCTTTAATGCGCACTGGTACGCTCTATTCTTGAATTTGCATCTGCTGTATGGAACCGCTACCAGACTGTATGGTCTGTGGTTTAAAGCTTTCCAACGCAGATTCGTAAGATATGCTTTGCGCCACCTTCCATGGAGTGACCCGTTAAACTTACCTGCTTACGCCGATCGCTGTCGCATGCTAGGGCTGGAAAATCTGGCTAAAAGAAGGAATGTCGCGCAATCTGTATTCGTTGCCAAACTTCTCTTGTCTGGATACAATGTTCCTGAGTTGCTGTCGAGAATCAGTCTATATGCTTCTGCCCGAGCCCTTCGACCGAGAACGTTGCTTCACGAGGAATTACAAGCAACTAATCATGGTGCAAATAGTTCCATTGTCGCCATGATCCGTCGATTTATCGTAGTATCTGACGAATTTAATGTCAACTTGTCCGCCTCAAGATTTTGCCCCTGCTTGCTGAACCGTTTGTAACGTTGACTTTTATTAGATTTAATTATTTTATGTAGACCACAGAGGCCGATGAATCAAAGACAAATAGAAATACAAATACAAACACTTTTAATATAACACTGCACTGTATAATGCACTGTTAAAAAAAACTTATAGAGCTAGCGAAGAGCTGCTATTTTATCATACAGCATATTCATATACTCTGTTTTTGAAGCAATGATCGGTGAATATATCCAACTGAGTCGAAATGACTATTAATAGTACTGGTGGCAAGAATAGTCATACCCATTTCCGAGGGATTTAATTTTTTCTCCTTAACGAAAACGCCCTAGATCAAACATGGAATCGAAACTTGGTATTCCTAGTATAGTTTTGCTTCGTAGTTGCGCACTCATCGATCGAGCTTTGTTGTCCGTTTTATAATATTATTTGTATGTACAGTCGGTGCAATTCTGCGGTACAACCTTTGGTTGAAGGCGGTGTCAATTGAGAATTGATGGGTGAAAAACAATGTTGAAAGAAGAAGAAAGCCTCTCAGCCCAAACCAGTACGATACTAAAAAAGTATAAATGTATAAATGGCGTATTCGTAATATATTTTTTTTAAATCATTAATTTTGACTCTTAAAATTTGTCAGATTTTGTCTTATGCCCTAAATTTCGAAGACTATCGCATAAATCAATAGTGTTGTTTTTGTGAGCGTGAATACTGCAAACGGAAACAATTGCTTTACCCGTACATTTCTCATGATACAAAATCAATTGACATTAACCACACACTTAATGACAATTTCCCTGATTGGTAGTTTATTTTGTTTTCAGTTTGAAGATTTATTCAGATTTCAGTCATCGTTGTGTTTTGCTGAACTAACGGCATTCGGAACTTTTCCATCCGTTATTTTGACTACACAAGACTGAAAACAGATTAAATGTTTCAATGTTAAAATCAGTGAATATTCTTAGAAATTATATGTGTACAAAAATGATTTTTTCCAGTGTGATTAACAATTGATATCTGTTTAACGTTTAACATCATTCAAAATATATGTAAACTTAAGAGCTTAGCTTTTTTTACTGTCTAGTTTTCGAAGTTTTCGAGGATCTAGTGTTTTACTGATTCTTCGGTTAAAGTCAAAAGTGATGGATTGGTAACAAAAACCTTACCAGTTTGAGATCCCCGCAAAATTTTAACTATTCCGGTAGTTTAAACTCTTTGTCCACGAAAACTATCTAATATGATGTTATCAAATCTACCTATATAAATGAAGTGTTGAAACATACATCGACTTGTTCGTTCACGATTATAAGTTACGTCAAAATGGGGATGTCCCAGGCGTAGTGATTAGCACCCATACCGCTAACGCCAACTCCAAGAGTACGAATCTCAGCCCCGGACAAGTTACGAAAATACTCAAAAGAGGTATTTGAGTGACTACAACGGGAGGTCAGAACAGAATGAAACAAACGAAACAGAAGCTTTAAGAGAAAAGTAACTCGCAGCTGATGAAAAACTATTAAGTACCTACATGTTATTTAATTCTGATAATTGGTTTACTATGCTTCTGTTGATTCTTCCACAGTTATTATTTGATAAGTTCGAAAACACCAATGCGTTAAATTCATTAAAGATGAATCCTAGAGTGTTTGAGCTGTTTAGTGGAATACCTGTAACTAGAAATAAGAAGAAAAATTAGTATTTTCCATTTAATTCCAACTACCTTTGCTTAACTTGACAGATACGCGTATTTCGTTTACAATGTGTAGACGAAATACGCGTATCTGTTAAGATAAGAAAAGGAATTAAATGGAAAATACTAATTTTTCTTCTAATTTCTAGTCATTAAAGATACCAAGTATTTGTCTAGATATAATCAGTTTGATTCTGAATACAGTTTTATCAACAATGTACTTATTATTGAATCCGCATGTGATTCAAAATGTTGGGTGAAGGTTTTTGATCCTCGTCGAAACTGGATACTTCCCGTGTTGGGCCGCAGAAAAATCCATGTGGTATTACACATAATGTTGATTTTTTCACACAAAAACAGAACCCTCTGGAAATACAAATAATGTTTCTGTGGCAGATTATAAGCATGTGATGCAACTCATATTGATTTTTTGTGCACATAGAGATGTGGTTACAAATAGATTATATTTGCTGATCATATTGCAAAAGAATCATGTGTGGGACAAAAATATATATTCTTATCAGTGTAGCTTGTTCAGACTTGTAACAAAATACAAGGGTGTATCTACAAAGAAAATGTCATCAAGATAGCCTTGTATTATGTCACAACCAGTGGTGGTAAATGTACTGTATTTACATTTTGATATTTGACATTTTTCATTACGACCAAATTGAACACACACAAACGTGAACCGTCGACGGAAAAATCTCATATCACATTTCTGTTTGTATCCTTCAACCCTGCAAATGGTCGACTGGTGTCGTCTTTAAGATAAAAACTATTAAGTTTTTCTTGAACATCTGAACTATCTGACCAAGTCGCTCAGTCTTCGACAAAAGTTGAGTTCCCAAATCGTACTTTTTCGACTCAGTAGCAATATGTTGAATAGCTTCTTCAAAGTAAGATTTTATTTTGACATATGGCCAGTTTCTTGGCAATAGTCTTAGAACTTCAATTTTTTTCTCAGGTGTGATGGCTTTTGAAAAAGCTGATTTCAAATTTAATAGCAATTTATCGAATCCCGCGATTCGTCAGAAACTGATTTTGGAAACCATATCGTTATCGTGTTATCGTTTTAATAATATGTGAAAATATTGCAGTAGCTGTTGAGAAGCGATAATTGCTACTAGAAGCGTGGAACAACTCATAATTTGAGTTGTTCCACTTTTTACGAAAGTAGAGTAACTTTTCCATAAGAGAACAAAAAAGAACAGTGATACAAATTTAAGAGAGGCTGTTTTAAGCGTTTTGTTTCTTTCAGCATCATTGTTCCGAAGCCACCACACACTAAGATAAGATTACCAAAAAAAAAAAGGTATTTATTTTACCGAACATAAGGTTTTGGTAGCAAAACTTTAAGTATCGGTATAATTTACAAAAAAAAAAACATTTAATTGTACTTGTTTATTGAGTTAAGTGGATCTAAAAATTGTATCGTTACTTTTAATCTAACTTTAATTTAAAATGCTATCAATGGGCTGCTAGTAATTTCGATTAAAATAACTGTAAAAAAATAAGTAATTTTTAACGTTAAAGTAATACCGAATGTTTGGTAATCCATGTTTACCGATAATGTCAGTATGTGCATTTTTGTGCGGTTTTCGGTATTTTTTACCGACTTTTCCGTCTTTTCTGTATTCCTGTCTTAGCTTGCACAGTATGCTTTTGTAGATATTGTGTATGAACGATCCAGTGTACAATAATGTGGTATACTGACACAGCTGTTTCAAAAACAACCAAAATTTTATTGATTCTCACTGAAAGAAGGATATTTGAAAAAACTATAATGTAGGTTAAAATTAAACTTCAGTACCGACGTTTTTCAACCAATTTTTTTCGTTTGATATTAATATTTTGTTGTCAAAATTACCAGCCATTTTAACAAACATAGTAGATTTATCAGCATTATGGTGAATTTCATGATACTTATAGTCAACTGTACTGAAATCATGATTAATTTAATTGAGAGTAACGTTGTAGAATTTAAAACAAGTGTTGTCTTCAAAAATAGTATATTCAACTATGATACTATTTCAGTGCATTGAATTTCGAGATTGTTGTTAAGCATTTCAAGCTTGCTAGTTTGAATCGAAGGTTGATAGTTGATTTTTGTTATTGGGAATCATTTTTGTATTCTAGGATCTTTATTTTAAGATACTGCATTTCAAGCTTGCTAGTTTGAATCGAAGGTTGATAGTTGATTTTTGTTATTGGGAATCATTTTTGTATTCTAGGATCTTTATTTTAAGATACTGCAGTGCTCAGCTCAACTGATTTCATACACTGAGTCAAATTAAGATGGTTAGTTGCAGTAGTTGTAAATGTTAAAGCTAGCACATCAGCAATTCATAGATACATGTCACCGTATTTTTACCGACAGTTTCAAACAGTTTAAAAATTGCGTGTGACTGTTTGGACTTACTTCGTAACCTGATTGGTTAGAATCTATTCTTATAATTTGATTCCGTATTAAAAAAAAACATATGCATGCAGCAAAACGCCAGCCATCAACAAAATTCTGAGCGACATAAATCTATGCCTCAGCTTTTTAAAACCATCAGCTGGTGGCAGGAGAAATGTTTCGAAAACCTGTAGAGAGCATTTCAAGAATGTCATGACATTTCCTCCCATAACGGATCACTTTTGCGTGTGTTCGGTTTGTACAATTACCACCACTGGTTAGTTATGTTTGAATTGCTTGTTTCCAGTGGTAGGAAAACGGAAGGTATAATACCCTCATTAAAGTCGGTTCTAACCACTAATTGACCGGAAATATTTGAACTAATAAGCTATTAAGTACAGATAGTTTGTACAAAGTGTTTACTGTAATCCATGGTAACTCTTACTGAAATAATAATTAATTAGGGTAGGTAACGACTTAAGCACCCCGAGACCCTATTCCAAGCACGGATATAAACAAGTTATATATTTTATTTGACTTTTTTTTTTCATTTGAACCCATAAAGTTTTGCTTTGCGACATAAGGTTGCCAGTTGCCTACTTGCTAAAGAAGATCGTTTAAATTTTGTCTTTTTGCATTTGTTTTTAAAGCGCGTATTAGTTTACGAATCGTTTTTGTTTCGTGATTTAAAGTTAGTTTATCACCTGTGTGTCATCAGAAAAGTGGAGTACAGCAATTTTGTCCACATCTGAAGTAGTTACTTCGTTATCACATCTGAAGTAGTTACAACTATGGGCAATCCATCAGATCGACTTTTTACAAAGGTAAAAAGAAGATTAATTTTGAGGATCTTTCCGTTCCTTTCATCACACCCGCCACACCGAAACCAGTGTTCTGGTTTTATCTATCTGGACTACAGCGACAAGGATGTTGAAAAAATCGTTTCCCGTTGTTTAGAATCAAACGAGCCCATGGATGTCATTCGTCTCGTGCCGAAAGGTAAAGATGTATCTAATATGGCCTTTGTATCTTTCAAAATTGGCCTCAGCCCAGGTTTAAAAGCGCAAGCTCTCAACGTAGAAAACTGGCCCAGCGGTTTAATGTTTAGGGAGTTTCAACAGAAAATATGGACCGACGAAAGTATACTTCGACTAGAGAATCCTCTTTTGTGACCCTATTAGAGAGCCCAGCTACAACGGTTTTATTAACAGCGACGATTGCGTTGATGATGTCTGGATTTATTACCAAAACGTACGTGGCCAGAGAACAAAACTTGACGACCTGCTACTTGCGGTGACCGATTGCAATTTCGATGTGGTCATCATGACTGAAACCGGATTGGACAACTATATAACTATACCAAGCAACAACCAACAACTATATGCGTTGTGATCGGAGCCCTGCCAACAGCAGTAAATCTCGTTTCGGTGGTTTTGATTGCTATTGCCCAGCAAAATGTCAGCCGTGTTGTGCACACCGTGAACGATATAGTTTAGAACAACTTTGAGTTTCATCGACGATCCAGGGTAGAATGTTTTTAATGTGTGCGATTCACATCTTACCGGATAAAAGTCGCGATGTTAGTGTAATCAATGGACACATTTTTTCTTTGAGTGAGCTATGCGAAAAATGTTCATCAGACGAAGCTATTCTGGTGGGTGGTGATTATAACCAACCACGTATGCGTTGGGTTTCAATAGATAACATTGCTCAATGTGATAGTTCTCAACTCCCGCTGCCCAGTAGATTGTTTGTGCCTCAGTCAAAAGAATCTTGTGCGCAATCACCTCAATCGCACTCTCGATCTTGTGTTTTGTTTGCCTGGCTTAGAGGCAAATGTGAATAGAAGCTCAGCTTTGTTGCTTCCCGTTGACTCTCATCACCCTCCGCTGGAAATTTGTATACCCGTGCGTGTGGTAAGTGACGAACGCATTGGAGCGACCGCTGAACTTTCGTGTGATTGATATTGTTGCGTTCTTGAACTATTTGCTAACTATTAACTGGAATATAAAAGCTGCTAGCAATGATGGTCTGATCCGTTTTGAACGATTAGTATATAAATAACGTCCCAAGAATTAAACCACCAGTTTCACCCGCATGGATACTTTCCATTAACGGGAATTAAAACGTTCGCCTAACAGTTGCCAACGGAAATTACGACGTCA
>JASCZW010007107.1:0-74045 GCA_034211315.2 Aedes japonicus | reverse complement strand
CAAATACAAATAAAAACTATGAGTATCCATCGCTTAAATATTACATCGAAAAGCTCTGCCACAAACTATTAAAATAACTGCTTCCTCTCAATATCGGAGTGGGGCGTTTAGCCTCGTGGAGGGCCTTATGCAACAATTTCATTCAGTCTTTCGCCAAGTATTTTCCAAGAATTTTTCCATGTTTAGGTTTATATACGTCCATATATATATATATATATATATATATATATATATATATATATATATATATATATATATATATATATATATATATATATATATATATATATATATATATATATATATATATATATATATATATATATATATATATATCTCTCTCTCGTATATATATATATTTATAAATATATATATATATATATATATATATATATATATATATATATATATATATATATATATATATATATATATAGACACATATAAATATATATATATATATAACATATTATATATATATATATATATATATATATATACATATATATATATATACATATATATATATATATATATATACATACATATATATATATATATATATATATATACTATACACACTTATGAACCACGGGTTTCGGTGAAATTTTACAGTATCCAGCAAAAAAATTACCGAACTTGTCAAATTTTACCGAAGTTCGTTAAATTGGATTACCGAACTGTTCAGCTGTTGAAAGTTCGGTAAAAAATTACCGAATACTGTAAAATTTTCTAAGTGTGTATATATCCATATATAATTCCACAGAAAAGCATCGGTGATTCCATTAACACAATATATACGATCTTTCAACATTTCATAATAATTGGTAGTTTTATTCTTTATTTCGTGGTGGTCCAAACAATTGACTTTTTTCAAATAAAATTATTGCTTTTGAACCCCGGGCCGATATTATCAAGTAAAATCGCAAATGTAAGGTAAAAAAACACATCCTTTACTACAATATTGAGAATGAATGCATGGATTCTTTTAGTTGTTTAAGGTTTTTATGGTCTCGGGACCAAAGAGCTCCCTCATTCATATTTATTTTATTTCTTTGATAGATTGGAGAAAAAATTGAAGATGTATGTGTTTTAGTTTTTGAGATAATTTTTTTTCTTCAAAAATTCTATGTTTCTATGTTCTGCTGACTATCCTACAAACGCGTTTTCATTACTTGAAGGAGCTTGCCAACCATGCGTCCTCTCAATCACACCTTATTTTTATGAGTTCATTTAGCTGTTTTTCGTCATATAATAGAAGTCAAAATAATGAATTTATTTCCAAATTTGATTTTACTATACACAATGATGATATGAATTATTGGTTACGATTATTTTACAGTATCACACCTGTTTCATCGCTGGAGAACGAGAATCGTTTTACGATATTATACATTTCATGTTTAGGTTTAAAACGATGAAATGATTGGGTCTGCGAAACTCGTTTCATTACTTTTTCATTGTTTCATGCTTTTGGATTTTGGAATCTTTCGTAGTTGTTACCCATAGATGTAGTTCATTTGCCGAAATTATGAGATGGCCTTGTAAACTTGCTTTTGCTGCATTGCGTTTGAATACTTTTTCCAACACGCCGCATTGCGAAAAAAAAATCAATTGCGCATTAAGACCGAAATCTTTTTGCGTTTGGCATAAATTAAGCGCAGTCATTTTATTTTTGTCTTGGCTCCCCGATCCATCAGAGATAAAGTGATTTTTTTTTCAGACCAGGCAAATTGTTTTTCATGTATTTAACACAATCTGTTATAAATAAACGAACTGCAACATGATTGTGTTTTGTGAATAAAGCTGTAGCTATAAAGCTTGTAAATTTTAAATCTGAAGAATCATCCTAGCAAAAGGATGGAAAGTGAATTGTGCATTTGCCCAATGAAGTTCTTGAACTGCATCTTGTACAACGAAAGAATTTTTTTAGAAAACTCACAAATAATTACACAATCAGTTGGTTTTAAATTGTTTTTTTTAGGTATTTTAAATAACTTCCTGGCTGGTCTTTAATGCAGTTATGCGGTGAAATATCGTAAATTTTATTTAAAACTGTATCTACAAATTCTTGTATTTCCATTTCCGCCGGATCCATATAGTAACGATTTGTTTGACGCCACTGCTTGAATTACAGGAATTTAATTTGATTTTCACTAAGAAGAGAAATTATGTCTTGACCAAGTTTTTCCGTGCCTTGACAATTATCGCATGTGTTCAACCAACATTTTTCATTGGGATTCATCAAAACAATGGCAATAAACATTGTTTTGAGAAATAAATCATGATATGAGTTGATATCACGTGGAAGTAATTTTTTGTCTGATATGATCTTATAAATCAATTTTACATTTTGGTGGTAGATGCATACATACACAATATGCGTTACCAGCCAGGATGCAATATTTAGGCCGGTTTCGTGAACATGGCACATTTTAAGACGTTTTAAAATGGCATAAGCCTCTTGAAGATTGCACAATACTAATCTGCGATGCACGAAACTTTACCTTGTTCATTAGTACTAATAACATAATCTCTTCTTCCTTTTATTGATTTTCTTATTGTTTCCAAAAGCTGCAGCCTAATAACCTGAATAACATATATCGATTTAAGATGCTTGTATGTACCCGGGAGCCAGAGAAAAAGGATTTTAAAAAATGTTACACGACGCAGTTGACCAGATCACATATTAAAAAAATTTATGGACGGAGAACCACTAAACAGGGGGAAAGTCGAGTATTCATAAAATTGAGAACACGTGGCTTAAGAAGTATCACTTAGCTCTCAAAAAGGTCAACGAACTAATAAAAATAACTTCTTATTGCTGGGGGCGCATGGTTGGCAAGTTCCTACAAGTTATTAAAACGCGCAGTAGGATAGTCAGCAAAACCCAAAAATATAGCATTTTTGAAAAAAATTATCTCAAAAACTAACATACACACATCTCCAAATTTTTGATATGCTATGAAAAAATGTCCAATCTTTCAAAACAAAGATATAAAAACGCGGGAGCTCTTGGGTCCCGAGGCTATGGAAACATTGAACAACTCAAAGAATCAAAAAATGTACTCATAATCAATATTGTGGTGAAGAAGGATTTTTGTTTTTTTTTTATAAAAAGTCTGTTTAATTACCTTTCATTTGTAATTTAAATTGATAAAATAAAATGTTATAATTTTCTTTAGCAAACATTTCTGAAAAAGTCAATTGTTTGGACCACACTAACGCAGAAACGGCTAGTCTAATGAAAAAATAAAAATATATAAAAATATAAGTTTCGATGGCCTAACTATTATTATTGAAATTCTGAGAGATCAGTATGCAATTGTTGTGCTATGGAATTACCTGGATGAATATATATATATATAAATATATATATATATATATATATATATATATATATATATATATATATATATATATATATATATATATATATATATATTACAGCGATTCCACAGGAAAAGAATAGAGTTGAAAAAAAATTGTCCGATTTTGCTCAAAATCGTTGGCTATATTCTTCATCGAAAATAATAAGACCCGTATTTTTTATTTTTTATTAGGGTGACCATGTTTGATATAGAATCACCAGAAAAATCGACATTTTCGAAATTTTTTATTTAAAAAATCATAACTTCTGAACCACTGGTTCAATTTTCGTTGTTTTTATATAAATTGAAAGATTATTACTTGTTGTTTTTAGTTAAAATATTGAGTCAAAATAATTAATGTACTTAGAATTTGCTAAAATGGTCAATATATTTATTTTTTATGATTTTCAAAATGTTGGACCACAACGACTATTTATTTTTATATTTTTTTATAAAAATTCAAACATTTTACATAACATATCAAAAATCTCAAATGTTCATCGAGCCGATTTTTGAGTTAAATTTTTTGAAAATTTCAAGTTTTTTGCCTATACACACATGGAATGAGTATCATTTTCCATCACTTCAAAATAACTGCGGGAATCATTTCATTGAAGTTATCAAACTTATTCTAATAAATTCATGATAGTTTTATTTGTGAAGTAATGTACTCATCAAAATTAGAGGAGGTTGGTCCAATCCTGACCCCATTACATGTAAGAACTATAAATCAGCCTCAAATTGTTTAAAAGCAGAGACCAACATTGCTAGGGTTTACTCAGCCATGGTTTACGCTATAACTGGAGCCACAATGGTCCGTTAGCGTCCAAATTCAGCATGAGTGCTTATAAGAGATTGCAGGGACACTCATGCCAAATTTGAGTTGCAGCGTAAACCACGACTGAGTACACTAACTCATATTTTGAATTAATCCACATTGAGTGAACCGAACTGAAACCATACTAAAGAAACGTTTAATACAATGAAACACGACTGCTCAAATTGCCATGTTAAGATTAAAGCTACAGGAAACCTACTCTAAACTATATGGTTATGCAGTGGAAAGGAGAACAAAGTTGGATAAAGCTATTCCGACTTTTGTAATACCTGCTATTGCAGACTTTATCGCTTTATCAAGAAAGAAAACGAGCCAGCAACTCCAAGTGCAGTTAATCTAGAATGTGAAAATCAAGAACTTACCGTTGCTGAACCGTGTTTAATTTTCAAAGAGCAATATCCTACTTTTTAAATTGGATTTTCAATGTTTTCTAGTAGCCGCCCAAAAAATTGTATTCTGGCTGGTTCAAGTGCAACGAAACTGTCTGCGTATGCATTTATCATCAGAATGTAAAATTAATGTTTAAAACCCTTAAGGTTAAGAAACTTATTCCTAACCATTTTAAAACGTATCATGACTTGTTTTTAAATTACTCTGTGAAAATCCTACAGAGAAATGTTGGTTGAAAATCTGTGATCATTGCCCGGATACGCAGACACTGGAGAATGACCTGATGAATTTTCTTGAAAACATCGATTCCTTAGACTTTAAACAATAGAAGCATTCAGATCGTTGTCATCTAAATTCAATGCGAATGGATGCAGAAGAGTTTGTGGAAACATTTTTAGAAAAATTAAGCGAATTATCTCCGCATAATTTTATTGCAGAGCAACAAGGTAACTACTTGAAACAACTTAAAATTAATTTGGAAGCAACTGACAGCATTATAATTGCTGTCTTCTCTGAAAATTACTCTTTTGTTATTCTGGGCGCAATACAAGGTTTGGGTTTAATTGGGCAAACGCTCAATGCACAATCCATCCTTTTGCCATATATTATAAGGATGAAGCACAACATTTAAAGCTTTCAAGCATCATAGCAATGGCAGAATTTACTAAACATAACCATGTTGCCGTTCGGCTGTTTGTAACAAATTGTGTGAATTTCATTAAAGAAAAGCTACTTCACCTGAAAAATATCCATTTTTTTTTCTAATGAAGGCAGTCAATACAGAAATAAGATGACTGCTTTCAAATTGTGCCACATGTACAAGGACTTCGGTCTTAATGCAGAGTGGAACTTTTTTGCCATTTGCCATGGAAAAGGGCCTTGTGACGCTTTAAGAGGCGTTCTAAAGCGAAATGCTTCAAAAGCAAGTTTACAAGGCCATCATATTACAACTGGATACGAACTTTACTCTTGGGCTGTTTCTAAAGGTTCCAGAATATGTTACTTGTTTTTCTCGGAAAAAGATTACAATGCAATGGAAAAGAAAATAAAGAACCGTTATACTCGTGTAAAACAAATCTCTGTGACACAATCGTTTCATTACTTTAAGCCACAAAATGAAAATCACATTATCGTGAAACGGTTTTCGTTTTCAGATGAAGAAAAGTGCGTTAAATTGTAAGAATTTTGCTATGTTTTTTTTTTTGGATCAATTATGAAAAATGAAAATAATTAAATAATCAAATTATATGCTGAGTTTTAATTGGAGGTAATCTGTTGAAACGCTTGCTTGTAGTCTAAAGCTTTTTTGAGCTCCAATTCCTCAATATAGCGAAGCCTGGTCCAATCCGGACCCTGTGGCCAATTCCGACCTCCCAAGATTCTCTCAGACAGCGCTGGTAGCCAAATTTTAAATGATACCAATGGAAAGCTATCATTACACAAAGAATTTCAACGTAGATTGCATTCGTCGGAGAAATTGTGTTTTTTGGACTTCAAAATTGACAAAATTTGAGAAAAAATGTTCTACACTCTAAAAACTTTTGTATTCTAGTTTCGGTTCGGTTCACTCAAAATAACCCTAATGTGGAATAATTCAAAATATGAGTTAAGTGTACTCAGTCGTGGTTTACGCTGCAACTCAAATTTGGCATGAGTGTCCCTGCAATCCTTATAAGCACTCATCATGAATTTGGACGCTAACGGACCATTGTGGCTCCAGTTATAGCGTAAACCATGGCTGAGTAAACCCTAGCAATGTTGGGCTCTGCTTTTAAACAATTTGAGGCTGATTTATAGTTCTTACATGTAATGGGGTCAGGATTGGACAAGCCTCCACTAATTTTGATGAGTACATTACTTCACAAATAAAACTATCATGAATTTATTAGGAATAAGTTTGAAAACTTCAATGAAATGATTCCCGCAGTTATTTTGAAGTGATGGAAAATGATACTCATTCCATGTGTGTATAGGCAAAAAACTTGAAATTTTCAAAAAATTTAACTCAAAATCGGCTCGATGAACATTTGAGATTTTTTGATATGTTATGTAAAAATGTTTGAATTTTTATAAAAAAATATAAAAATAAATAGTCGTTGTGGTCCAACATTTTGAAAATCATAAAAAATAAATATATTGACCATTTTAGCAAATTTAAGTACATTAATTATTTTGTTCAGTATTTTAACTAAAAACAACAAGTAATAATCTTTCAATTTATATAAAAACAACGAAAATTGAACCAGTGGTTCAGAAGTTATGATTTTTTTAAATAAAAAATTTCGAAAAATGTCGATTTTTCTGGTGACTCTATATCAAACATGGTCACCCTAATAAAAAAATACGGGTCTTATTATTTTTGATGAAGAACACACCAAGTGATTTTGAGCAAAATCGGACAACTTTTTTTTTCAACTCTATTCTTTTCCCGTGGAATCGCTGTATTTATAATAATATATGTAATAATAATAAAATAATATAATATATATATATAATAATAATAATAATATAATATATATATAATAATATATATATATATATAATAATATATATATATATAATAATATTATATATATATATATAAAATAAATAAACTTACACACCCATTTCACTGTCACGAGAAGAAACGAACTATCATGAGCTTATTTGTCATTCTCATACCACCATGTAGTCATGAGGTTTTTTCTCATACAATTTTGTTTCACAAATTTCTAACTAGTCAACTTGGAATTACCCAAGCATTAATATGTAATCGACAAAATGGAATATGTATTTGATGTTTCGTGATGAAACTAACAATTTTATCAATAAATGTGCTTGTAATAGCGATGACCAAAACTCTGTCACGTGCTGTAATGACGAAATAATCGATGAGATTTAGAAGACAATCTCCATCACCTTTTTCTCGCCCGATGATATTTTCCGACGTTTATCTGTAAAAATCATATGTCATTTTTCATTGAAAGCCCTGGTTGTGGCCCACAACATACCGATTCAACCAATGAATGATGGTACGTTTTACCTATTTTGCTGTTACCGAAAAGAATATAAATGTATTGCTAATAATTTCTATTAACTGTATTGAATTTCCTTCATTATACATTTTAATTTGGTTTGTCACACAACACGAAGAACAGTGAACAAGTTAAAACAGGGTTATACGAAAAAATTTGAACTGAAATCTATAGCATTGAAATACTGACATTGAAAAAAACACATACACTTTTATGCTGTCATTAAGAACTCCGAATGTATGTTATACAATAAAATAGTTACAGAAAAATGCACGAGACGAAGATATATTTAGGAAAGAGTTATGCAGTGTAAAACCAAACAAAGTATACGAGCCACTCCCAGATGTAAATCGAACAATTTACATTAAAAACTTATTTATCTAAATGATATGATGATAATAAACAAATTTATGATCATCAGCAAATCATTTACGAAGTAATGTTAAAACAACTTAATTACGCAACATGTACATAGAAAATACTACCTTTCATTATTGTTTTATGTAAAAAGCGAAAGAATTCATTGTCTTGTCCCGAAGAATTTGTAAATCCAATGGATGTAGTATAAATCGATGATAGGTATCTCCTTGTTCAAAAACGAAATTACCATTTTTGTATACGAACCAACCCCATACCGCTTATTACTGACAAAGAAAAGATACACAATCATACACCAAAATCTACGTTTTGAATAACAAAAAACGTTATTTGGCTGTCTATATGATATGGTTTGAATCCATTATTCGCCTTAATCAATGTATACGAAAATAAAGTTTGAGAAAGGTAATGTAAACTTGAAAAAAGAACGGAAAACTATTTAAAATATCGCTGTGTTTTAATGTGTAACATACTTCAATTTATTTACGAAGCTAATAAATAAATAGGGATAACGGAACTTAGTGTAAAACTACCATAGATCGTAACAATATGGATTGATTTTTTCAAGGATAACAATAATAAAGATATATATATATATATATTTTTCTGACTTGAAAGCAATACTGAAGGATCGTGAGGGAAATACGACCAAACAGAACAACACACCGAAGGCAAATGCACTTTTCGTAAATATACAACAGAAGCATACACAGACACAATAGCGATTAACGACAACAACAAAAATGGTATCTAAGAGCGATGTGAATTGATGAAACGAATGGGCTAGGAAATTTGTCTATTTTTTCCTAAGCAATAGAGAATAAGAAAAATTGGAGTATTTAGCTACGCAAATGTGGAAAATAGCGTAAACGATTGATTCAACATATCTATTCAAAAATGAATTAAAAAAATACGTCACAGAAGATGTACACACTAACCAAAAAGAAAGCCATAAAGGAATGAAAAGCAGCATTCCATCTACACAATTTCTAGATCGAATTTGACATTTTGATTAAAGCGAAGAACCAGTTGATAAAAGTAAACGAAAATCTTGCAACTATTTCGAACGAAGAGTGAACAAACAGAACAAAAAGATAGCAGAAAATTGTTAATACTTTTATTTTCAAGATAAATTTAAGGCAAACAGCGCTGGATAACTGTGTAAACTGTAATTTTGTAGGTAAATTATGAAATTGTATACAAAAAAATAAATTATTAAACATGATTATGATTAATACAAACCTAGAGTGTTTCAAATGAGAAAGAAATGTTTTGCCATGACCGTTCAAATATAGACAATTTCCAATGAGGGCAATTTATAAGAACACATGTAAACATTGACATCACACTCAAGCGCCACCAGTACTGAGTGTCCTACTTACATTTTATTTAATACGACGATATATCACGAGTGTTCCTAATGCTTTGTTCAGACTAAAAACTTATAACATGATACAAGGCTATTTGATGATTTTATAACTCCATTGTATCTCGCTTTGTATAACGCCGTAGCCTGAACAAAAAATGACAAAGAAAATGACTCGAGGAAATCTGGTGGTTTCGATAAATAAATTGAACGATAGGAACTTGCTGATATTGTGAAACGTACGATCAGCTTGATAAACTTTAAAAAAACACCTTCTATGCCAATTCCGTTAAATGAAACAGATAAAATTGCATTTGAAATTTCTAAATTATTACATCGAGACCAACGAAAACCACCAGAGTTCTGGATCCAATGTAAAATTTGCTCCAAAAAACACATGTACCTCGTCACTAGCAAAACGCATAGGCGTAGCCATGGGATGGCGTGGGTAAGCCCACCGCCCCCCCCCCCCCCCTCCAGCCTAAATTTTGATTTGATTTTTAGAATTTTGATATATGGTGAAATTTTTTATTTTTGAGATTGCCTCTTTGCCTCGATGAAAAAGCACGAAGTTACCTCGATTTTGTGTCAAAGTGAAGCAAAATAGTGCAAAAAGGTGACATTTATGAGATTTTTATTTACATAGTGAAGACTGAAAATTTTATAACACTCTTTTCCCTTTAATCAAGAACCCAACCTAGCTAATCTAACGTATCCAAAAAAATATCTCTAATCTGTAATGTAAACTAGTAGACAAGCATTGATTGCTTTTTTGCTGGTCAGCTAAAACTTGAAAAAGCTATGCTCAATTAAATGTTCAGTTCTTGGCAATCAAAAAACTGAATATTTAAACCAATTTTATAGCTTTTATATGCCAAATAATACTTAATTAAGAAACAAAATTAATAATAAGAAAGTGCATCAACGGAAAGTGTTTATTTGAACTTCTTTATCTTTATCTTTATCTTTATTTGGAGCAGGGAAAAGCCCGTTTGAGTAGAGCTGCAGCTGTGAGCTCTTTCTCAAATGGGCGCAAAAAAAAAGAACTATTCATGCTATCGGCCAAAACGGTCAATGTTACCCCACTGATAAATGTTTTCGCGTTTTACGGTACTGTAATTTCGTATTGATGAGAACATATGTTAATCATATCTTACAGTTTGATTCAGTATTTCAAAATATTGTTTCCGTATCCAAGAGATTTTAATGGAGCAGATACTACGATGTGTTCCGGGCAAGACTAGACGACTCGTATCCGATTTTCAGACCAGTCATTCAATAAGCGTGTGAAAAAGCAAGACAACATGGTAATCAGAGCGAAAACTTGCAGTTGTTTTATTCTGTTCAAAGATTTTATCCGTTTCTACACCCAAAAGTTGAAATTGTAGCAAAAATTGCAATTGCAGTTTTTGCAATAGTATCTTGAGAAATCCGCATGATTTTGATAAGGCAATTTTGCCCATCATGATCCACAATGCTTTTTATGGTATAAACAAAGCCATGCAAGTGTGTGCAAGCGGTTATCGCTGTGTGCTTAGTGCCTCGATAGTCACAGCAACCGTTGGGTTTTTGTTCAACCGTCTACAACTTCTCAAAATGGGTGAGACAATCACACAGAACGCCACTACGCCATTTGCCACTGTTGCTATTCCGCTGTCAAGTGTTCTATTTTCATTTTCACTCGTCATCACACTCCCATCTCCCTTCATCAAGTCACCGCTGCTCGGCGAACAAACGAAGCCATGTAAGTGTGTGCGACCAACATTTGCTTCATTGTTGTAACGTTGAGTGCCTCGACAGCCAAAGCAACTGTAGGGCTTTTTATTCTGATTACCTCAACTTGTTATGGTGGCTGGATAGGTTACAATGAAGAGCCGTCACGCTGACGGCTGCGGTTCGAACCTCAGTAGCCAATCGAGATTTTTTTGTGAGTTATTAAATTTACTACTACTAACACACTGCACAACCTCACGCACACATTGAATTTTTCAAAGCGAACTGATGTGTTGCTTTTTTGCCCACGACCAATGTTGCATTTCTTCTCCAAGTAGCGATCCATTACGAGAAATGAAGCCAAATCATGCGAAATTGCATTACTATCTTGCTTTTTTATTTTGGGTGTATGAACATGAGCAAGATAATAAGCATGATTGACCGCTCGAGGTTGCTACTTCGTTGCGGCTAGATCAGCTGTTATTACACAGAGAACCAACAGATGAGTCTTGGGAATAGCATACATCCTCAATGTGTAAAATTTAATAATCTCCAACTAAGGCAATAACGGGCGCTGGTCTCGACCAAATGCACGTCAAATAAGGAATGGGTAGGAATGTGTTGACGTGATACTCATTTTAATGGAAGCCAAGACCGCCGTTGCATTTCCACGAGAAATCACTGGGATGTTGGATAACAGGATTGGGTGGCAATAGGGTTGGTTTTGGTAATCGATAAGCTTAATTCACGTGGCGCCTACTTAACCAACAGTTAGAATGCTATTGGAGCCACTCACAGAATGGGATAGTGGTATACTTTCTCCAGGATATGGTGATACGGCGAGCTTGGTAAACCAATATTATGGATCACAATTAATTGTGATCCACACCACCGGTCTACCACTCCGGCAAACCACCACATCTCCACAGGAAGCATTTTTGTTGTTTTTTTCTGTGCTCACTCGATTATTCGCACCGCCGAATTAGAGATAACCGAAACAATTCGAAACGCGCCATGCCCGATAGCAAAACAGTGCATAATATAGCATTGACACACCTTTCACAACCGAAGCTCGAGGCAAACTCTTTTTTCGTAAACTTTAAATTTTTACAACTGTATCAATCAAGTAGAAGCTGCTTCAGAACAATCTATGCGAATCCGTTTAAAATTTTGATTGAGGAATTTGGTCGTTGAGTTTATGTGCGATGATTCGGCACGTATTCATAAATAGAAGAATGTTTGTAACAAAACGGATCACCGGATATAATACACACATGAGCACTCGGCTACTGTACATGGCAATGGCATGAAACAAGAATAAGTTGAATAGTCGAATGCAGCAAATTCATCAATCAAACACATACCACAAGAAATCAGTCGAGCATACTCGTATGAACCAAAAAGAAAGCTACTATCAATGTCGATTTTGAAAACTTTTCATTCTAAATTTGTTTTCGAGAAAGTTGCTCTGCTGTTGAATTTAGTGCACATTCTGTGAACTACGCAAAGCACTATTTTGATTCACTGTTATGTAGTGGTACCATAAATGCACATTCGAAAATTATTCAAAAGTAAGTTTAATTATTTCCAGCATGTCAATGAACGAATCAAACGAACAAAACGAAATAAATGCAGAAATAAAAAAGCTGCAATAATCAGGAAGAAAAAATATGCAGAATGGTGGTTTTTCTCAAATCTGTACAACAATTTTTAAGTAATTTAATGATAAACCGTATTGGTTTCATCTAATTAGATACACTCCACTTGATACGATGACATGATACCATGATTGCTCTACCGTGTTAGATACGACGTTTCGAAAGATCGCGTTTTACTTGGATCATATCAAGTAAATCGGTTCTAATTTCAAAACGCAGATTTACCTGCATATATAAACTATTTTAAACATATTGAGGAATAGCAAATAGAACGCATATGAATTTCGTTTAGTCATTGATGAATAAAATTTTCTAAATTATTTAATAATTTGCTAATCGTGTATTAAGAATACAAGTAGCAACAATTTGGCACAAAAATCACAGCTAGCTTACATTTGCGGTCTACGTTGGTTTGAAAGGTTATGCTTTATTTTCCTGTTTAGATAACATCAGATAAAATAATTATATTAATGGGATGTTAAGGGGACACAAAGCTATAAACGGCCAAAGCTATAAACGGCCAAAGCTCAAAATTTATGTTTGTTAAAAGCTTACCACTTATTATTTGAACAACCATTAAAACAAATATGTTCTATTGAAACGTTGTGAGCGCGGAGAGTACAAACGGTGTTTTTGCGGTATTGTTTTGTCATTATATGCATTGAAAATTTCTTTTCGTAATAAGCTTTCACTCGTAACTTCATAACATGGAATTTGTACGTAGAACAAATGTCTCGTAAATAGTATAAATGGTTATCATCTGGTGAAATGCTATCATTACACCTTTATGTTGAATGCACGAAATGAATTTCGTGAATATCAACCAAAGCTGCTTCTCTTCAATCGTACTCATATATGTTGATATTGCTGCTTTGGTGAGCTGGAACCATTGATTTGTCTTAAAATCAAAGTTAAAGCGCTATCGAGAGTTATAAGTTCATACATCTTAATCAAGTAACAATAACGGATTCAATAAAAAACCAAAGGTTTAGAAATTATAATGCCTAAATATCTTAACAATCTAGGACAATTCAGAGTGCTACGAGGTATGATTGGTGATGAAATGATTATATCGTGCTGAGAAAAAGCGGGAGCAGAAACTTCGAACAAAGGCAGTATCGTTGGTAATCAGCCAATCAGTCATTGAAGTACCACCAGAATGAAAGTGTGTTAATTCATTGTTGACAAAGTTCTCCAGAATACTACGAAAGCGTGAAACTCTAGTGTTTGTTGTATTGAGATCGATATTAATTACCGATCAGAATTACATTGAAATATTTAAATGGCAGCTCCAACAGCTTTTCATCTAGGGAACTAGAGCAGTCGACTCTAGGTGGAGAATAGATAGTACCAAGGAGGCATTTCTTATTGTTCAATCGAACTTCAATAAACATGTATTCAGTTAGATTACACTATTCCAATTTCGTTAATGAATCAAACACGGCGATTACTTTGCAATGAAGATTATGTTTAAGGTAAATACATATACCTCCACCTCTGCTATATCCTATCGTTCCTTAACTAAGTAATCATCGCCAGCAATCATGTCACCATTGATGCTTTCATTCAACTTTTTCAGAGAGGCAAATGATGTCGATTTTGATACTTGCAAAACATTGTATGAATTCGTTATATTTACTTAAATGACGAGCACACAAACCTTGTACAATCATATGACAAACGTTTAAGCAAGCATCAAGTAATGCCGCATTCATAACAATTCTTGGAATATCGGCAATACCTTGACCTAATCACATCGAACAACTTAACCAAACACCCAGTGGACCAGTATGGACATTTTCGTTTTGCGATAAGTTCCACAGGCTGGAGCGGCAATCGAACCCTCACTTTCATGCCAATCGTTTGAACGACGGGTGACGCCTATAACCACTTGAACACGAAGATTACGTGGGCGATTGATTTGGCCATTTTGTTCGGCACGCGGCTTTTTATGATACGCCATGTTGAACCGGAGCGTGCTAATAAAAAATTTAAACAACTCAAGAGAAATTTCAATCAAACATACTCTTTAGTCGGTTGATCGATTTGATCGTCCTGAAAAGGACGGATTATAGAGGCTTACGGAGGGAGCATGGTTCACGATTCATATATTCTTCTCAATCTTCTTGGGCTGCACAGCGTTTAGCAGCGCACCACTATGTGAAATTCACACCGGAGAAAAATTTGTTCAGCTCCTCATCGATGCGGATGGCTAGCTGCAGGTGACATGGGAGGATTCTGGTCTTCTTATTTTCACGGGCGGCGTTTTCTATCAACGTTATTGCCGAACACGTCGGTCGCATACGGATACACAGCGAGAACTGATGGTTGGTCTTCAGTCGTTCCAACATATTTCATATTCCAACATATGGCACGGTTACTGTGGCAGTATTAACCAATCAGAGCGTGGCGTAAATATGATGTCATTTTCGCCCAATAGCTATGTGCGTTCAGAAATTCATGTAAATTAATATTATATTTTAAATAAATATTAATAATAGTAAATCTTCAAATTGTCTTGTAAGTACTTTTTAATTAGTTTTTAATAAGCAACATGGATTCAGCTTTGATGTTCTACCTTTCGAATGAAATACTTATCGTAAAATGTCTGTGGGTCAGACAGGAGATATTATCGTTCAAAGTGTCCAAACCTGCGTAACGCTTTCGATTTCAGAAATTTTAGAAGGGCGCCCCTATACAGGAATAAAAAGAGAGACGTACGGCCTACGTCAAAACAACACACATTTGAAATGGTATCAATAATATTCTACACATCTAAATGTGGGTTGCGATCGCTCATTCAATTAAAGACGGAAAAATGCAACGACTGCTGTGGTGATAATGATGAAGTGAGGCTATTGGAACAATCGCAACAACAGCATTAACAGCAACAGCATCAGTGGTGAAGACGAGATTCATCCAATGTCCAACGATGTTTGATTTTCAGGAGGGAAGATATCAAGGATAACTTATAAGAACGGAATTATGGTATAATTGATGAAGAAATAAGTACATAAACATATAAAAAGAATGAGAAATAAGTTTCGTAGGTACGGAGAAGGTATAACTGGTTCCATAGTATTGTCAAACTTATAGGAGGAAAGATTTCAAGGATAATTTATAAGCAAGGAACAATTAAAAAAATTGTTACACTTACTTTTTGAATCGTTTTGTACATATTTGTGTGGTACCTAAAACTGGTGTACTGATGATAAAGTGTCGCAAACAACATTGATAATAATAATAAAAAAAAAAAACATAAAATGTTATCAACCTGGTCTGGAGGATCTTGGTCGACCTGCTAGACCGTACTCTACAGTAGCGTGCTTGCCACCACGTGGGTAGTCACCCGTACTACAATTTCTTCAGGTCCGTTGGGGGAGCACTTAACGTCAACGTACGGTCTTCAAATTTAAGTATGTTTGTTTTCTAGTCATGACGAACATTTCAAGAGGTGGAATTCTTGACATGGCATTTTTTTTAAATAAGGGATGCCCTAGTGCACACACTATTGAGCGACATCTTCAACAGAAACTTGGAACTGCACTCCATCCCAAGCATCTGGAAAGTAGCCAAAGTTATTCCAATTCGCAAACCCGGGAAGGATCCAACGTCTCCTTCAAGCTACAGACCAATAAGCCTTCTTTCAGCGCTGAGCAAACTGTTCGAGAAGTTAATCTTCAATCGTTTGCTGCAGTTTGTCGATGAGAAAAACATTCTCCTACCGGAACAATTAGGGTTCAGGAAAGGGCATTCCACTACTCATCAGGTAGGTCGGGTGATGAACACCATAAGGAGTAACAAAGCTGTACCCAAGTAACTTTCTGTTTTCCTCTTCATCTGGTGAAAATCATCTGAAACTACCTTCAGCAAATGGGTATCTCATGGACATGTTTTCAAGGAGGATTGCTTGTTGTTCCTGTTCGCAGATGACACCGCAATAACCGTCAAAGGAAGGATGACTCGCGAAATCACGAACAAAATGCAACGATGCCTTTATACCTTTGCCACCAAGTGGAAAATCAAAATCAACGCCTCCAAAACCCAAACAATCATGTTCCTCCATAGGCCGACCCCAAACTCAAACTACCTCCATCTTGCACGGTAGTCATAAACGGCACAAGGGTTGAATGGTCTACCAAGGTAACTTATTTAGGACTGTTATTTGACGAGAAACGAGAAAAAAGCCCGCCTATCAGGGGTGAACAAACTGGCCGCCTACAAACAGACCATAGCGGCTGCGATATTCTACGCTGCTCCGATGGGGGAATCTTGCCCACAGACTCACAGGAACAAGCTGCAAGTCGCTCAAAACCGAACGCTCAAAATGATTCTAGATCGCCTATTTGGAACAAGGACGACTTGTCTCATCTAGACGAACATAACTCAAAAACAAAAAAATCTAATCGCCGAAATTTCACCAATAAAAGTTTATGAATAAGTATATTCGTATACTTATGAACCCAACGCGTGGACAAAGTTTCGTAGTAATCTAAGACCCTTTGACCCATCAATGTATTTCGTTACAATTTGGTTTATGTTTTTCTGTAGATATGACACCAGAAATATTTTTTTTCATTTCTTTATGTATAAACAGTTTATATTTTCTTGTAGGCTGTCATCAAGATGGAAAAAAATGTTTTATTTTTCATATCAATATAATGTATTTCGTTATAATTTGGTTACTGTTTTTGTTTCATTTTTTTTGTATTTGGTAGCAATAAAATTTACATCAACATTTGTTCATTCCTTTATAACAACATAAGTATACTTTATTTTATTTGTTTGGGTAAAAACCGGTTTTTTTTGTTATACAATAACGACCGCTTTTCAGGTAATAATTTTATTCAAATAATTGAAAACAATAAAATGTGTAACACATGTTTGGCCCCCCAAAAACACAAATGGCTTAGGAATTTTGTTTTAGTTATGTTGTTTACAAGCCCGTTTACTTCATGAGGGTTATTATATTTTTTTGATTACCTCTTTTTCTTTGCTTGTTGAAAATGTCTACCACTGGAATAATGTTTGAGCGTTTTAATACTAGTTTTTCTATGCATGCATATAAAACAAACATAACGAAGTCTCTAAAGAACCAAAATACGTACTCCAATTTATTATCCAATAAGGGCCTGTTCATAATCCACGAAGACTGATTTTTGAACATCTCAACCCCCCCCCCCCCTCTTCCTAGACTTTCCTCCATACATTTTTTTTAATTTTTGTATGGATCGTAGACTTTTGCCAACCCCCCCCCCCCCCCCCTCTCCACCAGAAAAGTCTACATGGTTTATGAATAGCCCCTAAATATAAAACAGTTTACCTCTAGTAATGTAAACATCGCGTCTATATTAAAAAATCCACTGATTTTAATTAGGCTACAGCTCAATTAGCTGATAGAGTGAAATGGGCAAGATATGTTGTAAGAATTCCGGACAACAATCCCGCAAATGGTATTTCCCTCAAATCTGTCTGGAACAAGACGCAGAGGTGTGCAGCTAAATAGACTGTTAGGCGAAGTGGAACAAGACCTTGGAAGCGTGGGACACTTGAGGATCTGAACACAAGCAGCCCTGAACTGAGTTTTTTGGCGAAACATTGTGACAGCAGGTGCGGTCCAGATGTTAGACCAGTACAAATAAGTAGATAAGTTCAAGCAAAAAAAACATAAATTCCGAATACTATTGAAACAAATAAGTTCAATATTGTGATGTAGAAGGAGATATATTCCCATCACCATGAGGCCAGTTATTTTTGCTAGACCGAAATTTATGAAGAGAAGGATTTGATGTTTTGAATATCTGTATGTAAATAATGCAGCAACAACTACTAGCTTGAATAATAAAACAAAATAAAACAATATATTTTGAAACATTGATTTAACCACCGCCCAAATGTTACTGAAGAAATTACTAAACTCATAAAGAAACATGATGAAGTCAATTCAAAGGTCATCAGCGTGCTTTTCATTGCTTAAACAAATGTAACAATGAAAACAAACAATTGCACAGCACAACCTTTTTCTGGTTCGTTCTATATGCTATGAAAATGGTAACTGCCACAAGGAATGATTGCCTACTAAATGTTAAATATCGTCTGTATTGAAATATTGACGAGCTTTAACGTTTGATGAAGAATAAAACAGTAACAATTTAATAAGAATAACATATATGCTAAAAAGTTTGTTACTATAATATGCTACATTTGTGCTTTGCTACATTGTGTTCAATAAAATGTTGTGTAAATTTTTGGGATTGACAACATTATGTTGGATTGTATCATTTACAGGATCCCACTATTTGAACCGTATTTAAATGTTATAGAGCATAACACTGACACCTCCGATATACCGACATGAAACTCAATCTTCACTATTGATTAAGAATCCATTACGACCGATTCAAATGAGCAGCGATCCCAGCTGTCAAAAACTATAGAATTATTTTATCTCAATCAAATAAATGTGTCCAGAATTGCTTACACATGAATCTTCTTATCAAGTTTCAAAGTGAGTTCGTGGCTTCAATAAACGTTATAAGCGAACACGAAGATAGATGTCAGTAATATGATTTGAACAGAAATATTAAGCTATTTTCTATTGTCACTCATGTCGGTTTGTCGGTGCTGATACTATGACTATGTTGCTCGACTTAAGACCAATGTGAACTTTCTACTTTCAACACTGCTTGCCTTGCCCCAAAAAATAAAAACTTCAATCGCATTATGAAAATCACTCAGATGATTATCATAGAATGCAACCAGTTTGGTTTGTACGTTTTTTGAAAAGCTTTTTAGTTATCATGAAAAAGGGCCTATTTTGCGCGGTAGAATCTTAACATACGTCGTTAAAGGTGACACATTTTGATGAATCCTTTGCTCTGATATAACTTCGCATTTTCTGGGTTATATAGGGTAGGGAAAAGCTTAAGCACCCCAGACCCTATTCCAAGCACGGGGTAAACGTTAACCTACAACGCTCATTTTTTGCAGTATGGCGCTCCATGTAGTGAAGCACCATACTGCAAAAAATGAGCGTTGTAGGTTAGCGTTTACCTCCTGCTTGGAATAGGGGTTGGGGTGCTTAAGCCGTTCCCTACCATACGTAAGTTATTAGAGGGAAATAAGATCGTTCAAATTTTGTACATCATATAACCATAGGGTTCTCGTTTAGCTCTCTTAAAAATTTGAAGTGGCAGAACAAGCTGACTGTATGCCGTATGACCGTATGTATGCCCTTAACTCTGCATACTAAATCAATTTCGAATAGTTTCCATAAATTGTTGTACAAAGTAGAAAAACTGCTTTTCAAAAATATTATGTAAACCTAGCAATACTATTGAAAACAAATACATTTCCGAATTTAGACGGCCATGGCAGTGAAAAATGTTTTGGCATATTATCGACCTTGAAGCATCACGTGATCTTGATGTGTTATACCTCTTTTTCAGATCTTCATTGAAAGAAGGATCATAGTCGAAAATACTATAATCACAGAAAATAGACATCCAGGCTCAGACATTGTTTTTCCAATTTACTATGTAAATTTTTGAAAAAAAAAATTTGGTTTGGAACAGCAACGCCGCCTAGTCTAGGTTTCACCAAACCGTCAATGTCGAGGCGGGTAAGTAGTTCCATCAACACATGGATGGTACTGCAGCTTGGATGCAGCTTCCATACCGACGTCATTCAAACAACATTTTTTTCGTTTCATTTTACTATTTTTCTGTTAAAATTACCACGTCGTTTGAGCAAACATCGTAGATTTGTCAGCATCAGTTGAATGTTATAATATACTGTACTGAAATCATGGTTAATTTAATTGTAAGCAACGATGTAGAATTGAAAACAAGTCTTGTCTACAAAAATAGTTTTTTAATCTATGAACCTTATCCTTTTGATCGATCGTTTAATAATTTTGATGAGGAAAATTAAAATAAGTTATCATAAGTTGTTCACCAGTAATTCAAAAACACATGTTAATACGCATTTTTTTTAATAACAGCTCAATCATGTAACTAACAATGCGAGGCGAAAATCCCAAACAGTATTGTATTTTTGGATCGACACAATTTCCAACACATCTTGCATCAAAAAGAGGTACGTACTTTTTGGATGTTTATATGTGTAAATCCTGTCTTCGTGAAATGTATTCACCTCTCAAATTCTGAAAAATCATCAAGTAAATTATTATGTGCACATCGAAGTTCCAGATCATTTTAAGATAATTTTTCAACATCAAGGTGCAGTAATGAATGTTGTAAGCAAAAAATGAGACAATGAAGTTTTTGATCCAACACATTGCAGCTGTAAATTGCTGCCATTCGAAATTGTCACTTTGTAGAACAAAATCTTTTCTTTCATTTTAAAACTGGTCCGGAGGCAGCTCGACTATTCATCTAAAATAAATTTAAATTATAGCGATGGTAATTGTGTTCTTGGTAAAATTATACATTAAAACTGACGGCACCGGTGGTGTCGCGAAAACGTGATTGCCTCGTACTCAAAGGAATCAAGTATCAACTGCAGTCGGGGCTGTTAGCTACCGTACATACTTTCAAACAAATGAGTGGACTCTCGGACAAGATTGATAATCTAACTAACCCCAACAGTGAATTGATGTTTTAGTGTCAGTTAGTGTAGAAGTTTTAGCTAAAATAGCCGCCCAATTATGAGAAATTCAAAAAAGTAGAAACAATTATTAACTGGAACATGAATAAAACCTTCTTCAAATTTAAACGTAGCTTTGTAGAGTATTGGTTAGTTACTATATTTACCACGAAGGTCAAGCGGTTAGCGGCATCGCCCGTCGTTTGGTTGATTGCCGAAGTGAGGGTTCGATTTCCGCTCCAGCCTATGGAACTTTTTGCGAAAAAAAATGTCCAATCTGGTCCACTGGGTGTTTGGTTGAGTTGTCCGTTGTAATTCACTCAATGTTCAATAGTTCAGTCTGGAGGATATCCAGTTGATGACGATGTAAATGTATTTATATTACCAACATATATAGTTCAGGGGTTTCCCAGTCCGCTCGAGGGAATTTTTCGGGCTAGAAATGTTGGCGCCTTCACTGGGCACAGAACATCATTATGCTTACTGTTGGCATAAAAAAACATAAAATGCATTGCTGTTGGCATAAAAATCTCTCAATAAATAACTGCGGGAGTGCTTCTTCTACTAAGCTGAGAGTAGAACAAAACTAGTTAAAAAAATCCAATTAGAAGAAGCATATATTCGATTGTTCCTTAGGAAAAAGGCTATGATCTCCCAAAATTTCGAAACATGTAATCTTTTTTTGCATTTTTTTGCAAACCAGTCACCCGCTGCAGAATTTAGGGCACACAACAGTTTATGTGTACAGTTCGAGTGAACGCGGGGATAGAAAACAGAAAAAGAAAAATTTCTCCCTATTTCTGCCGACAGTTTCTAACAGTTGGTTGCTGTAGCCTGTAGAAATGGTTTGTGGTTGTTTCTGAAAGCTTGATTAAAAACCCACTTATTTGGTTATTTTCGATTATAAGTTGTTGATATCCATTATTATAATTTTCTTCCATATAATAAACATCATATGTATGATCGCCTGGAGGCAACAAAAACATTTCGTCGCATGGAGAAAACGGTACAGAAATGTAATTTGAGATTTCTCACACGACGGCTCCCTTTTGCGTGTGTTCAATTTGGGTCTTATGAAAAATGTCAAATACCTGCAAGTATACCCGTGCATGGAAAACCTGTTTTGTTTGATATAATGTTAAACATTTGTAATTACTTACAATAGCAGATATTTAACTTACCGGTCAATTTCGTGAAGGCGTCTGTATCCAACGTATTGAATAATTTCTCCCTTTTCTATACTGCAAAAAATTCCCGAACTTATACACGGTGCTTACAAAACTAAATGCTTTTTTGAAAATGGCGTCAGCATCAAGTCACGGGCAGAGTTAAATCTTTTCTCAGCGGTGCCTACTTTTTACGCATTTTTTTGTCGCTGTTGACATACTTGAAAAGGCGTAAAAAGTACTCTTCAGTAGTGTATAAAAACTAGTCACTTTTTGACTTATTAACTCTTATCTTGAAAATGTGCAAAATAAAGTCAAAAATGGAGTTTTCCAGATTTACCTTGTATTTTTTCTATGAAATAGCTGGGCGCCTCTATTTTACGAGAATAGTGTAACACTTACGTATTAATTATAAATTAATTAGGAAAATCATTCACCAAAGGAGCTATGTTCCTAATATAAAGTAGTTACTCAATCTGGCTCACATAGTTAAAGTGCTCTTGAATCGATATTTTTCCACAAATTTTCGCAGCACAATGATCAATATTTCATCGTTATTCATTGTAAATGAGCACCCATACTTTTGCTATCAAACGAGTCAGATAACTGGTCCGACTCGTTCGAAAATACGATCAAGGGCGATAGGATAATATAAACCATTTTTAAATATTGTAGCAACATGGATAAAAAAAATAACTTCATACTTTGAATCACTAAAATCTGGTACACACAATATTGAGTAATAGTTACATTACCGTAACTTTCAACTGAATGTAACTGTTTGGCTGAAAAAATAAATAGCTTCTACTTTTTTTGCAATGCATTTTGCATGATGGCGTCATCAATACTGTTTTGACAGTTCAGGGAGCTTGTTTACGGGGATTTAGAATATTTTTGCTCTAAATCTATTAAGATTGTAATAAAATTGCAGGAAAACAGACAAAAGTTTTTACATCATTTCCTGTATCTAATCGAACAGAATCCGGAAAAAGTCAATGAAATTTTCGATTGAGAGGTTCGTAATCTAACACCTTGTTAAGCTTTCCTGAACTGTTGACACATTCGGTGCAATGGTCAATATTGACAAAACACAGCACTATTGGCTGGCCCACAATTGATACGTTGCGGATGCGTTTGCGTGAATTTGACAGTTTTCCCATAGGTTTTCTGTCAAACTAACGTCAACGCATCCGCAACGTATCAATTGTGGGTGACCTTTATCACTGATTTCAATTCACTCACCACACTCCCGTTTCATTTTACTCAATTTTTGAGTACAATTGTATACTTTCTCTTTTTCTCTCATGGAAATGTTACTCAATTTTCGTTAATAAGTGGATCAACTCAATTTTTGAGTAGATCCATTTTTTTCGAAAATTGAGTAACATTTTCGCGCAAAAAAAATGATATAGTATACAATTATACTCAAAAATTGAGTAAAATTAAACAGAAGTGCATCCAAAGTGCCAGAATAGAATATACACTCCCTAAGTGGTGAACCAGCCCAGGCGGCTGAAAGCCACTTTAATAAAAAAAACAAAAATATACACTCCCGCTTAATTGTACTCAGTGACTGAGTAGAATTGTATCCCTTTCTCTTTTTCTCACACGAAAATGTTACTCAATTTTCCTAAAAAATGGATCTCCTAAAAAATGAAGATGATCCACTTTTTATTGAGTAACTTTTCCTTGCGAAAAAAAGGGACAAAAATACGAATGAAAGCGAGGGTGTTTTGAGCGTGTAATATACTTCCGTTTCAATTTACTCAATTTTTGAGTACATCTGTATACTATCTCAATTTTTGAGTACATCTGTTTACTATCTCTTTTTCTGTCACGGAAATATTACTCAGTTTTCGTAAAAAGTGGATCTACTCATAAAATTGAGAAGATCTAATTTTTACGAAAATTGAGTAATATTTCCGTGATAGAAAAAGAGATTGAATTCAATTGTACTCAAAAATTGAGGAAAATGAAATGGGAGTGTACCAGCGGCTCAATAGTCATGAAGAAAATGATTATATTTTTTGGCTCGGGAGTCGAAGTGGTTAGGAGTAACACATTGACAATTAGTAAACATCGATCGGATTCAAGCCGAATTTGACTGTTTGGCATCTTACCACTACGAACTATCTTGACTCACTTTTGGGTAGCCATACTTCCGACGAATTTGTGTCAATCGTACTCAATTAGGTAGTAGGTAGTTTGAACTCAATCTTGGCTGCTGTCACTTTGTTTTGGCTGAACATTTTTGATCTCCATTCAGTAAACAATGTGGTTGTTTGGCAGAAGCGAATTTCGTTTTTGCGTACCGTGTCTAGTGTCAAGTTTAAAATTGTAAAGTGTCCTGTTAAAAAATTAACGCACAATTAGGAGCAAGAAGAGAAAATTATGGACTCGGGAAGCTACAGAAAAAAATTACTGGTCAATGTTATTATTTCACTTATTCGAGTGCCTATTTAAATTCTTGTAGCTTTGGAGGGATGAAATTTCGGACGAATTGCTGCGTTGATGAGTGTAAAGAAACTATCAATGGCAACTTCGACAACGAAATCTGGATCTGAACTTCCTCTTAAAGGTTCTTCGCCTTCGAATGTACAATAAATTAAATACATTTGTTTTATTTCAATTTGTGTTTTCTTTTATGAAAGAACGTTCACTTGAGTACATTTTCGAATAATGTTTTCCCAACTTTGGATTATTTTTACTGTCAATTCGCTTTTGACATACAGTTAATTTCACTCAGCATTGAGGATTTTCGGAATGCTCGAAATTGGGTTCTTTGTAAATAACTCAATTATGACTGGTTTTACTTTGCTGTAAAGATAAATATTGTTGTCAAGAGGACAATTGGCACAAAAATTAAAATTAAATGACATCATATATAGGTCATGAATACTTAATGCAAAATTGTTGTTCATTTTAAGCAAACATAGCTCTGACCCACATTATTGTTACTGCTTGAATTTTAATCTAAACAACAGTCGATTGGAGGTGTCTTTTAAGATAAGCCAAATCCAACGCGCACCATACCTTTCGAAGCCCGGGTTCAAATCGCCCTTCGAAGCAAATCGTCTCGGGAAAACTAACATATTTTTACTGTGCAAATAAAAAAAATGGTATTCATGAACTGGGTAATGTTTATATTTTAACATGAAAAAGTTTTTAACTGCTTCACCACGTTGGATGTTTAACATATAGGGGAAGAGGCTTGTGTAGACCAGCGGAGGCCATCGAAAAAATGGCCAGTCCGTATTTTTTTTCTCGAATGTCATGTGAACTATACTAATTTAAAAGTTTGATTTTATGTAAAAAAATCGTCAAAGCACACGTCCCTAGAATTTTAGACATAGGTCTATTGTTTCCCCTCATGTCATGTTTTTTTTTGTACAACAAATATGCAACGAAAACATTGTTGAATTCGTTTTAAAACAGTCATATAAGATGACGTGTTGATCTAAGAAAATTAAAGCGACAGAACCATTGAAACGGATCTCAAGAAAAATTATCATAAAAATTGTCAAAATCCATTAAAACTTGTAATACAACATAGTTTTGTCGTGCAAAGCAATAGCACCCTGTAAATAAAAAAAGCCATGTTTATTTATTATCTTAAACATCCTTTAAGAGTATCAATTGCTTAACGCAGATCGAATGCAAAAAATAAACATCAATCAGCTATAGAAGGGCTGGTTTTGAATTACAATTGAAATAAAACAGCCATAGTTGAAAAAAAATCTTTTAAATTTTAGCTAATTTTTTGATAGAGAGTAATTAAAATGAAAATTTGTGCGAGTCTAAATTCAAACCACTTAGTTAAAATTACGTATCACCATCGATGATACCATATGCTATATTGCAATACCTGGTACACTATTCATAACTACAAATACTATTTTGTTGAATGAAAGTGCGTTTTAAAACAAATTTCAAATTTCATGAGACTACCTTCCAAAAATCAAAATTTTGCTCCAAAAGGCCTCATCTACAATTTGTCACCAAGTTGTAGATGAGGCGTTTTGGAACTAAAACTAGCCAAGGGTCGAGTCATATTAATAAAAATATTTAAAAAATCAATTAACATTTTTCTGATTGTTTCTTTAATTTCAGTGCGTTGAATAATAGACTATTACCTCAGTTACGACTCTACAGGTGATTATGCGTCATCAATATTGAAACTTAAAGGTTTTTTGATTTATAATATTGTCGATACTTCAACCTCACAATGAAATACACTTTTTCAAAATTAAAAACTTTACCAAGACCCTAGTCGTCATAATATTCAAGCAAATTATTCTGGAGCACTATTTCTGTTTTATTTTTGACTTTATTGCTGGATAGTTAATGGAAATTTAAGCAAATGCACAAATTTGTTAAATATTTGTTAAGTGAAAAATGAAGAAATCTTCAAATAAAGCAAAAATTGTACGACTTTTGAGCCTTGTGCTATGTATTGACTAAAGGAAAAGTTCAAACAGCTATACTTTAGTAATGTTTTCTCTTCAAGTCCAGGAATGATAATCTCTAATGTTATCTAAAGTATTCAATTTTCCAAGAACAAAATCTTATTTATGTTTTCCTGTTTTGACCGTTAAATGAGGCAGTAGACGAATCTCTCCGACACAAAAATGTCAAAACAATAGAATTCAAACATACAGCTTGAGGTTGATATCATTGTTGATCATTTTACTTATCATTTGAAAAAAAAAGTTTCAACTTGTCATGTTCAACAACAACCCGGATCACGGATGATCACCCGTTCTACTTACAATGTAACCCGTACAGTTTTTATCTGGGTTGGAACATGAAAAATTCAAACATATGATGCACGCGCATGGAGATTTTACATTTTGTCCTGGTCCTCATGAGCTTTTTTAACAATAGCCAGTTTCGAATGTGGCGAGGATGGAGACAGCATTCGGTATGGTGGATCCTTTGTACCGTGCAACACTAATGAAAATTCTCTTAACCATCCCGTGCGTGGTTCCTTTGAATTAAACGTTGCCTGAAAAAAAAATGGATTTAAAAAAAACATATACTTTATTCGAAGAACAAAAAAGACAATATAATACAGTGCCTGTGAATTTAATATATAAGTTGATGTTGTTAATGGTTGATTTGCAATCAATTCATGAATGATTTGAAACAAATCATGGGTCATATTTTAGTGTACAAAAAGATTATATTCCATGTATCCATCCAGAAACCCGGCCATTCTTCATTAAGTTGCCCATAAGCGTTTTCACAAAACTGTCGTCCAACATCCTTATGACGTGCTCAGTCCATAGTAGTTAGTCGATTTTTGCAATGTGGATTGGATTTCATTATTAGAGAGACTTTCAGATGTTTGCAATGTGAACAATAGAAGGTTCTCTCCGTAAATAATGCAATTCATAGTTCATTCATTTTCTCCACGCTCTCTCTTCCATCTTCATTCCGCTCCACCGTAGTTCCTACGCAGCACCTCTGGTTAAAAGAACACAAGGATGTGTTCCCTCTCCGCAACCATAGTCAATATTTTGTGGCCGTAGGGACTACCCAACCGGTACATTAATGAGCAACTACAAAACATTGATTCTGCCGATCAACGTTTTGTTAATGGTCAACTTTATCGGCGATTTCTCCTCGATTCTGAATTTCTCCGGACTAATAAGCAGAATTTCCAGTCATAATGCGTTTTGTATCTCTCAGCTGGTGTGGTTGTCAGCGGTAACCAATGAGTCAATGAGTTGAAAGCATAATCAAAGAACACGTGATCCCGTCTTTGTCAGATATTTGTCGGGATTTACAGAAGCAAATAAGAATACGTTCCTCTGATCTCCAAAACAAACATTTTCTTCTGAAAACTTTCGAAGATCATAGGAAAAAATGAAATACCTTTACTAGTGGTTAGGAATGGTGAAAACATGTTGTTTATAAACCAGTGGTTACACTCAGGAAATTATCCGTATGATTTTCATACGATCAGAACTATGAACCACAAAGCAAGGGTCCAAGACTCATTCCATACGAAATCGTATGAAATGATTACTGATGCATTATTCTAGAAAAACATGCCTCATATACACTTTCAATCGACATCACTTATCAAGCGTGTGTAGTCCCGTGGGATTATAGCTTGCCTCTAGATCCCGATGTTCATTGTTCGAATCCCGATTGCAACTTCTTTTTTTCTGTGAGGAAATTTTTTATACGATCGTCCTATGAACTTCTTTCCATTAGAGAATCGTATGAAATTTGCAATAATATCTTCTGGTAAATTTTCATACGATATTCCTATGAATTCCTCGCGATTTGTTCGCTCAGTGTAGGAATGGTGAAGACATGTTGTTTATAAATGTGGAAAAAGCTCAAAAACTTGCTTAGCAGACTAGAGGGTTTGAGCTGTTTAGTGGAATACCTGTAACTAGAAATTAGAAGAAAAATTAGTATTTTCCATTTAATTCCAACTAGCTTTGCTTATCTTGACAGATACGCGTATTTCATCTACAATGTGCAGACTTCTTCAGTGTCTCGTACTAATAACTCGACTGTTATTAGTACGAGACACTGAAGAAGTCTGCACATTGTAGACGAAATACGCGTATCTGTCAAGATAAGCAAAGGTAGTTGGAATTACATGGAAAATACTAATTTTACTTGTAATTTCTAGTTCTTTAGCAGTTCATACATTATATATGGATTCTATGAGTTCTATCAGGTCATTTGAGAGCATCTGAATATTCTCTCTCCGGAACAGATCTTTGATAATTTTAGGAGAACTGATTTCGACAATGTGAGAACTACAACCAAAAATTAAAAAAAAAAAACCTTACCAAAACCTGCCACGTGAAGAAAGTTTGTTTCTATAAAATTGTTTCACTAATTAACTAGTATAATGTACTCTTAACAGGAATTGAAGCTTAATAAACTTAATCAATAAATAATTTTCAGGGGAGGCGATCCTACCGTAGCGGTTAATGCCGCTAAACCTCTCTACACTCTCACGGACAAATTAAAACAATGTCGTACTCTAACGCAACTATCATTTTTAACTTTTGCCTACAATCCTATCATAACGATGGTCACCATGCTGATGAGCACGCAATACCTGATGGAATGGTGAGTTATGTTGCAAGTCACGGTCGCTAAATAAATTAAAACCGTTATTAGTCATTATGTTTACATCGAGCTTCTATCGGTCTGCCAATAGATGTCACTCGTCAGTGGAAGTATGTATTTATTGCTAATATGAGGAAAATCAGAATTTCTAAAAATCCTATTCCTTTTCAAATAGACTACTGCTCGTCACCTGGTAGAAAGTATTGGCAAAAGCTTGCCTTAATGGTAAATTATTAAGTTATAAAGTTTTAATAAAGTGATAGTAATGAACTATCAGCTACTTCACTGAACGAATTTGCGCTATTAAAATGTAGCAAATGATACTGAAAATGTTCTAAATGTAATTGAATTAAGAAATTTCCATTGTAATTAACGGAATTATTAAAAAGTGCAGTATAGTTGAAAAGCTTTGAGCAGTAATTAATTATTATTTTCCCAGCGATAGAATTCCGGAGCAATTTGCGATTAGGGCGAACATGTAGAATGTAAACAAAAGGGAAATGATGATTGTAATATTGCAAGTAGAATTTCAAACCGTAATTTACAAATTCACGAATAAATTCAAATGCAATCTAGCATACAGACAGAGAATAAAGCTAGCTTCTGATTCATATATAATACTGATGGAAATTCGTTCGTTATTCATTGAAATTTGCACATTTTAAATATTCGCCTGTCAAAACTAGGTTGTTTGATTACGCCATTTTCAATGTTGGCCCCACAAGTACTGAAAAATGAAAGTATCGCCGTATACTATTCGCCTATTGATGACATTTTGATAGGTTTCGCCTTCTTTTCGCCGTTGTTTTGGTTATTTTATCAGTATCGCCTTTTACTTTACGCCATGTTTATGTTTTGATTTAAATTACGCCTTTCACTTTGTCAACAATCAATATGGCGTAAATAGCAGAGTGAATTGTTTTGAATACGAAATAACTCTACGCCCTTTGCAAAAACAATATTTAATGAATAAAATTTAAGCACAACCAGAACAAAAACGTCAAAACTCATGATTTAGTTGTAATAATTATGCATTGCATTGAACAAACATTTTGTTTATATTTTGCTTGTACGCCCTAATCGCGAATTGCTCCGGAATTAACGTTTATTGCATGTCCATCCCCTTAATTCGAATGACGTTACGTCTGCGTCATTCTTCACGACGTTGCGAGAAGTAAAGCGTCCACTGTACTTGTGGCGTTTATGTTACTTCTAAACAACTATAAAAAGGATGAACTCAAATTGGTCAAACGTAGGATAATCAATGCGTAACACACCTTATGACTTTCACAATCAGCTTGTTGCTTGCTCTCAATACAATATTCTATTTCCGAAGTAAATAAGGGTTCTGGAATTATAAGAACGAACAGAGAAAGAATCCGGCCGCTCTGTTATGTCCAAAGAAAGCATTGAAAGCTCGTCTATAGATGGTATCTGTGATCTTTTCCTGAGTCAATTTTCTGGCGTGTTTATGCAAGAGTCTTTGGATGATGAACAAGTTTACAAAGCTGCAAACAATGTTCCAGTCCATCCTCCAGTTGGTGATCACTCAATGGTCGATACTGAAACAGTGGTAAAAGCCAGTTCCTCCTTCAAAGCATCAACTAGTGCATGGCCTGACGGAATCCCTGCAATTGTTTTGTAGAAATGCTGCACTAGTCTGTAAACACTTCTATCCCGCCTCTTCAATTTATCGTTACAAGTCGGATTATTCCCAGATCAATGGAAAAAAAATCATACATATGTCTTTCCTGTATTCAAAAAAGAAAACAAACGCAATGTCAGCAATTATCGTGGAATAGCTGCTCTGTGTGCGTTTCGAAGTTATTTGAAAAAGTGGTTTACAGCTATTTATCGCACAACTGCCACCATTACATTTCTGAACATCGACATGGTTTCATGCCAAAACGGTCATGGTTGTTGACACATCATTCATCGATATAGCTCTACAGAAAGGGCAACAAATCGATTCGATTTCTCGGCAGCATTCGATAAAATCAACCATTGAATTACTTTGCAAAGTTCGAACGTCTCGGTTTCTCTGGATCCTTCCTCTATGTGCTTCAATCCTACCTGAGTGGCCGTGAAATGGCTATCAAATTAGAGGACCCAATTTCACTTTACTTTCTTCTTCCATCAGGAGTACCACAAGGTAGCCACCTAGGACCGTTAATATTTCTAGTGTATCTCAATGATGTTAATCTGTTTCTTGAATCCTTAAACTTTCTTTTGTCTGTCAATGATTCATTTTTACAATCTCAGCTCGATATATTCACAGAGTGGTGTGAAACAAATCGTATGGATCTCAACGCTGGTAAATGCTCCGTTATCTCATTTTCCCGCAAACGCAGGTCAGTTGACTTTGACTATAAGGTTGGATCTACAATTCTCAAGACCAAATCGTCGAAAGGTCGAAAGTAACAATTGTAGACAATGACTTAGAACGTAAATTTTCTGGAAATTCCAGCTTTCTAACATTTATATCTACTACCGACGGGAAGGTAATAACTCCCTGTATCTGTTGCTGATGCTATTTTGTTTGTGGGAGCAAGCAGATCCCAGAAAAATACTGTAAAAGTCATTATTTACAAATGTTACTTTCGACCTTTTAACTATTTTGTCTAGAATTGATAGATTTCTATGATCGTGTGGTAAATGGTTTGATATCTCATGTTCAAAGATTCGAGAAATTTTCCTTGACGAAAAAATCATAAACCAGCCAGCTCCAGCTGACTTCAATTCGCATCTGCTATAAAACTACTGATTGTATTTAAAATCTTATACATCCAAAAGAAAAAGCAACCTTCTGCTTTTTCTTTTGGTTTAATTCGATTTCACATCAATCTGTAGTTTTTATGCAATTGTGATTTAAAATGAGAAAGTTTATGTACGTACTATGGAGGTATACCTGTACTATCTCTTTGGATCGCAGCAAGCCGTGCTTGGAAACTGACGTGTTTTTTTTTTTGTCGCTGCGTCCTTTTTGCGAAAAATAAAATCCAAAATATATTCGTTACACAGAGAACAGACATCCAAACTGGAGTGCCCACCGTGTGTTAATTTCTGTAACTGCCATTTTAAAATTACAGCTCGTTTCCGTTAGTTTTGGTGAATCGTATGTTGATGGCGCCACTTGCTCACCTTGAGATTTGATAGCCTGTCAATTTTATTTTGGATAAACCTAGACTAGGCGGCGTTGTTCTTCAAAGGGTTTGCTTTTAAAAGTTTACACAGTAAATTGGGAACAAAATGTTCAAGCCTGGATGTCTGTTTTCTGTGTTCGTAATACAATCGAAACGAACAGTGAAATCATAAAATCTCCACTTGTTTTGTGTAAGATGTAGTGAAAATAATCGATTCCATCCAAAAATTTGTGATGGTCGGTAGTTTTTCCCTTTTTTTTTTGTTTTTTTGTGATTCGCACCCGGTCCCGGAGGAAAAGTTAACATCAGCTTAGGTGTGTTTGTAAGTGCTGTTAGTATTGTGCCATGCAGGACATAAATGATTATATTAGAGTATTTTTCCGCTTTGTCGCGGTGACTTCATGATTATAAGCAGTTTAGAAGTCGATATAAAGTCGCCTCATAGCGGGGGATTTTGATTGTTGGCAGTGTGTGGAGAGAGAAGAAAGAAAACCAGTGCAATGTAAGAAACGGCCATTTGCTGATCAGAATCAAAGAACGAAGGTAACGCGCATGTTCACGTGAGATGCACGCACCACGTGGTATACAGATGAGAGCTGTGGGGTTTTTTTTCTTTCGTTGCACAATGATTGTGATTTTTCAAGTTAAATTTTTCTTGGATGTGTTTTTTTTACCAGGGATTATCATTGTATTGCATTTGTGCGCGAAGTACTAGTTGTATTCGGGCTGTTCCAAAAGGATGATGTGAAAATATTAGCCGAATAGAGGAGTGCTCCTTCTATAGAGACATAATTGCATCCTTTAGCATCACAGGTAGTCCACTCAAACGAAGACTGAACATCTATCTGTATTTGAACGATACTGCTAAATACGTGCCATCCAAATTGATGATGAAAGTGTATGCACAGTACCTATATCCATTTGATGTTTGTTTTAGGCAGGGCTGATTGTAAGTGAAAGTGATCTCGGAATGGACGTGAGTAGCCAGGCATTCTAAAATGGGTCACTGGAACTCAACAGAGCTATCACCTTCCAACTCCCGCGCCAAAAATGTTTGTCGAGTCGAGTCGAGTCGAGCTGAAGTTGCTGCCGCAGACATACGTCTGAGAAATGGTCCACTCGGGACCCAGGTGGCAACCATGAGGGTAGCGGCAGTCGACGTGGACGCGGCGTTGAAAGTGGCGTAGGCGAAGGTGGGATGGTCCATATGCCCACTAAGCCGACACCAGCCGCCGAAAGCATGCGTTGGATGCCTAGAAAGCAAAGGCCCAGATCGGAGTAAAATGTGGAAAAGGTGTGGCAGCACTAGCCACAAGGCGCGGGATTGCAAAGGTCCCCCCAAATGCTTGATGTGCGCCGAGAATCCGGACGATAAACACGTCATGAAGGGGGGGGGGGGGTGGCAGGCAAGTGCCCGGCCGCTAAGGGTATTCCAACGAGCCAACCGTAATGCATGTAACCCAACTAAACCTGAACCATTGTGAGGCCACCCAGCAACTGCTGTGTCAGACAGTTAGCGAGTCGGCATCGGATATCGCCATAATTTCCGACCCATACCGCATCAAAGCCGGCAACGGAAACTGGATTGCGGACAGGTTCAATATGGCGGCATTATGGACGACGAACAAGAACCCGGTTCAGGAGGTTGTGTCTACCACAAACGAAGGCTTTGCGGTTGTAAAAGTGAATGGAGTGTTCTTCTGCAGCTACTACGCACCGCCAAGATGGTCGATCGAACAGTTTACCAATATGCTCGATCGGATGACAATGGAGCTAACTGGCCTGAACCCGGTGGTAATAGCGAGGGGCTTCAACGCTTGGGCGGTCGAGTGGGGAGCCGCCTTACCAGCCCTAAGGGCCAGATTCGTCTGGAGACCTTGGCTAGGCTCAATGTGGACCTAGCCAACGTGAGTACCAAGAGTACCTACAATAGAAACGGAACGGAATCGAACATCGATATAACATTTAGCAGTCCTGGGCTGATAAGCAATTGGAGGGTGGGTGATGGCTACACCGATAGCGACCACTTGGCGGTTCGTGATTGTATCGTCCACAATACAAGGCAGCGTGTGGAAGGAGGAGCATCCATTCCATTTGCCCGCAGATGGAGGACGTCTAACTTTGATGAGACCTTTAGAGTGGCGCTTGAGAGGGAACGAAACTTACGCGAAACCCAGGAACCTTACGGCGAACGACTCGTTATTACACTTACACGAGCGTGCGATGCGACCATGCCGATGGAAGCCAAACCGAGGAATGGAAGATTGCCGGTGTATTGGTGGACGGAGTCGATTGCCGACCTCCGAAGAACATGCCTCCACGCAAGACGGAGGGTGCAAAAAGCGCGGTCAGACGCCGAGAGAATCGAGCCTAGAGGGGCGCTAGTCGCCTCGAAGGCCGCACTAAAGAGGTGGATAAAGGCCAGCAATCGAGCCTGCTTCGAGGGTCTGTGTCAGAGGGCCAATGCGAATCCATGGGGTGACGCCTACCGGGTAGTAATTGTCAAAACCAGAGGATCGGTGGCTCCCACCAAGCGTTCATCAGAGCTGCTGCAAGTGATCGTTGGGGGACTCTTTCCTAGCCACGACCCGAGTCCATGGCGCCCCGCCGCCGTAGATTCGTCCCATGACCAGCGTTCCAGTATCCCAGACCTTAACGCTGTCATAGCGGTGGAAGGGTGGACGGCTCAGCCGAACACCCGTGACCACGTGGGCATTAACAACGGCACAACGGGGGCTGAAGATGAGGTGACGGTGACGAATGAAGAACTCATTGCGATAGCAAAGTCGCTAAAGGTGAACAAAGTGCCGGGACCGGATGGTATTCCGAACCTGGCCATCAAGACGGCAAACTTGCTGGATCCCGAAATGTTCAGGGTGGTGATGCAAAAGTTTCTGGACGAGGGTGTCTTCCCGGACACCTGGAAAATTCTGACCCTTGTGTTGCTACCAAAGACAGGGAAGCCACCAGGAGACCCATCCTATATGTCCGTTTAATACAGCGGGTAAGATGCTCGAGAGGGTAATCCTCACCAGACTGACAACATACACGGAGGGTATAGGCGGTCTGTCTAATAATCAAGTTGGCTTCCGTAAAGGGAAGTCGACGGAGAATGCCATCCTGTCCGTCACCAAGACGGCTGAGGTAGCAATCCAGCGCAAGATGCGAGGAGTACGATATTGTGTGTATGTCAGCCTTGACGTGAGAAATGCATTCACTAGCGCCAGTTGGGTGGTTATCGCCGGCTCGCTCCAACGCCTACAGGCTCCTGGGTACCCGTACAAGATTCTCGGAAGCTACTTCCAGAATCGCATACTGGTATACATTACAGAGGCAGGCCTGAGACGTGTTCAGATCACCGCAGGCGTCCCACAAGTTTCGATCCTGGGTCCGGTGTTATGGAACACGATGTACGATTAGGTACTCCGGCTTGAGTTCCCGAGCGGGGTGAAGATAGGCGGGTTCGCAGACGACATCACTCTGGAGATATGTGGTGTATCCATCGAAGATGTCGAGCTAACGGCCTCGCACTCCATCGACATTGTGGAGAGATGCATGAGCTCCAGGCAATTAGAGCTAGCCCACCATAAGACTGAGATCACGGTGGTGAATTATCGGAAATCGGAGCAACATGTGACGATCAGTGCAGGTAACTGCACAGTAGAATCTAAGAGATTTTTTAGGCATCTTGGGGTTCTGAGCTGTCCTTTGTCAATCACTTCGATTACGCCTGCAAGAAAGCCTCTATGGCTATATCGGCATTATCTCGTATGATGTCGAATAGCTCGGCGGTGCAAGGGAATGAGCGTAAACTCTTGGCCAGTGTCGCCCTGTCCATACTTAGGTACGGCGGGCCGGCATGGATCACCGCTTTGAGTACCAAAAGCTACGTATGTTAGCTAGAGAGTACGCACAGGCTTATGTGCCTAAGAGTGGTTAGTGCTTACCGAACGGTATCATGCAATGCGGTCTGCGTCCTAGCGGAGATGATGCCAATAAGCATGGTTATAAAAGATGACGTAGAGTGCTTCGAACAAGGTGGAACAAGAGGTATTCGGAAGAACACTAGAGCTGCATCCATGGTGAAGTGGCAAAGGGAATTGAACAACTCCACCAAAGGTCGGTGGACTCACCGACTAATCCCGACATTAACCGGGTGGGTCGGTAGGCGACACGGTGAAGTGAACTTCCACTTAACGCAGATATTGTCTGGCCACGGCTGTTTTAGACAATATCTGCTCAAATATGTGCATGTACAGTCCTCCGCATGCAGCGAGTGCGCGGGAGTCAAGGAAACTGCGGAACATGTGTTCTTCGCATGCCCTCGCTTCGACGGCGCGAGATGATAGCCGTAAGCGGTCACGACACGACTCCGGACAATTTTGTCCAGAGGATGTGCCAGGACCGGGACGTTTGGAAGGCGGTATGCGTAGCAGCTTCTCAAATCGTCCTCAATCTCCAACAAAAATGGCGAAACGACCAAAGGCAGGTCGCAGGGACCACCTAACTACTGAAACCCTAAGAAGTTAAACATAGTGAGTGCTTAACAAGCCCCCTCCCCGCAATACCGAAATGTGGTTCCGGGAAGGGTCCAGGGCTTAAGGCACGGCAGAGTTTGTAGTGGGTTGTGGAGTTGGCACCCTCATCCCCATGCAGGTTTTCCATCAAGTCTAAAAAAACACACCTTCCAGAAATGGCAAGTGTGCTAATGGTGCAGCTAAACCTTGGCACGTCTCCGGATACGTCGTAGCATGACCTCCATAAGTCAAAGATAACCATGGGATCGCGATAGATTACTATCTACAACGTGTGGATAAAGCGGTTTGGAGGGGGGGGGGGCAACAAAATGGAGTACAATGGAGGAAAAAAACAGATGAAAAAGAAAAAAAACGATGATTGTGAAACCCAGACAATGGAGACAGAGGTGCGATAGTGTTCGCAAGAAGCGGAAAGCTACAGAGGTCATCAGTACATAATTCGGAGGCCACTGCATGTACCAACAGAAGCAAGTCACAGTGGTTCCCGCAACGCAGCAGTAGGGCAATTCAAGGGGACAGTGTCGGGAAGAAAGACGTAGTCAGAAACCAGATCAACGAACTATATGAATATGTAAGAACAAGCAAAACGTCCATAAGGAAATCAAAAAGATGATGACGCGTGTCCAATCAGCCGTGATTGCAGCCGAACGTGATTCGGAGATGAGGAGGAGCTGGAAAAGCTAAAAAACGTCGAGGAGAAAGGTGAAGGCAGTGAATGGCGCACTGTTGGCAACCAGAAAGACAAAAAATAAGAATAATCAGCAAGTGAAAACGTCAGGAGAGAAGAAGAACCAGACGCTCTAATTGTTGAGGTGAAAAGTGGAACGACGCACGAAAGATCAGCAATATGATAGGATGATAGGCAGAATCATGCCGAATAGCTACCAGCGCAGCAGAAGTAAGCGGCGTCTACTGGCTAGTGTATCATCATCGATGTAGAGAAATGCACGTCCAGCCTGGGTTGCAGCACTCAAAACCAAGCAAAACTGGACGAAGTTGAACAGTACGGCGAGTCGCATGACCATGCGAGTCGTGAGTGCGTGCAGAACGATTTCATCGGAGCCATTATGCGCCATTGCATAGCCGGAATGATCCCGATTGGCATCACTCTCGCTCACAGAGAGAGAGAGAGAGAGAGAGAGAGAGAGAGAGAGAGAGAGAGAACTTTATGCCGAAACCATGTAGATGCAAAAAAGTCACTAAGTGCACATCTGGGTACATAACGTCATGTTACAGAGTCTCGAAAACTTTTGCTATGCAGTTAAGGATTAATATCGGTTAGTCTCTTCTTTCGACTCTTTCTAGTAGAAAGTACATTTTGAAATAAAAATAATTTGCTTTAATTTTCAAAGATGCCACGGTTTTCATTTGACAGTTCTACAATTCATTTAAAATGAAAACTATTCATGCTAAAACTATTTTTAATTTCAATCCAAACAGCATACTTTTATTTTAATTGCACGACAGTGTCTAGATGAAAGTTCATTTAGCAATAAAAATAATTTGCTTTTATTTTCAACGATGCCACGACTTTGATTTGACAGTTCTACAATTTGTTTTAAAAATTTCATCTTTTAAATTTACTGAGCAGAAAATTTTGAATTGACGGTTTGAAGGATTTTGTTGTGAATGCAAACCGCTTTCTACGAAAAAGAACCAACGCAACTTTTCAAATTTGGCAATGGTTTTTTAATTTTAATAATCATTATTCTTTGTGTGTGCGACTCAAATCTCTTTGAGTGCAGCACGCGCTGCTACGAGACAGCACATTAAATTTCAAAGAGACGTGAAAGTGCAGTCTGTACTCCCGCTCACCCTTGTTGTGCCGTGCGCTCAAAGCAGCACATCTCATTTTGAATTTGCTCTCGTCTCTTTGGGTGCTAACGATTGCACTCTCCCTCGTCGTCTCTGTGCACACGAGTTCAAAAAACAGACACGGCGGCATGGGCCGGACTAGTATGTGAATAAGGATTTTAATTAAAATTACCCGCTATGAACCCATACAATGCCTTTTTGTTACTAGCATCAACACTTTTCATTTTGCTACCATTTACCAAAGCATGAGCCAATGCACAGAGTAAAGCACTGAGTAGAGCTCTGAGTAGAGCATGGTGCATTACTCTTTGTCTCTGAAAGAGTAGTGCATGTGCGGCTGTCTGTCTCTCGTGCTGCTACGAAATCTCTCGCACTTTCGTTTTGTGCACTCTTCTGAAACAGGAGACGCACACTTAAAATTGGGTGAAGCACTTGCCTATTTTGCACTACTCTGTGTTTTTCGACAATCCCTGGGTAGAAGTTAGAAAGTGATATCTAGGATTTTTTTTCAAAAGGGCGAATCTAACAATGAGAGGCTCTCTCCTCTCTCGCTCTCTTTCATTTATTACAGCGCCATCATAAATCTTTTGAGGGGTTCTTTAGTACATATAGAAACACAACAGCGCTGGCTACCATATTCTACAAATAGTTGAATGAAAAACGTAACGCTGAATGGAATATGAATGAAAGAGAAAGTAATCAAAGAGAGTCTCTCAATTGCAGGTTCGCCCTAATGAAAACAACCCTAGATATAGTGTGTACGGCGTGAACAGAGAGAAAAAGAAAAAAAACCACCGGATTCAGTAGTTGATATTGAATAAATCAGCGAAGACATGGGAGTGTTAGTGATTAGGTGATTAGAGAACAGAGCAAAGGTGAGCGAAGGTATGCGTCTTGGCGATGGTTTTGGTAACTTATTTGGTAAGTTTGGTAAGTTTTTTGAATTGTAGATTGAAAAGTTATTTGAATTGTATGTTGTATTAGTTGTATTAGTGTTGTTATGAATAGTAATTCTGATGTGTTAAAGATATGCGTTGGATAGAGCTTACTTCCAGGAAGAACTTTTGTGAAACTTTGAATGTGAAAACAAGTGTGTGGCGGGTTAGAGGATCGGACTTTCGGATAGAAACATCTCTCCCTAGACTGACGATCATAGACTGTTCTCGTTTATTCTTCACGTTTGGGTTCTTTCTTGTGCATAGAAGAAAAGGTTGTGTTGTAAACATAAGTGAGCGAAGCGAAGCAATGAGGTAGTTGGAATGAGGAAACTGAGCAGATGTTATTGGAATACCACAAGTGTAATGCCAAAATAATGCGCGAATTCCGGAAGCCCTGTGTTGAGCTCCATCACGGTACTGACAGCGTTAGAATTAATAAATGAGATTCTTACAGTATACAATCAGAACAACATAAGAGCCTCTCACTCTCTTAAACTTCTCATTATCATGAAATAACAACCAAGAGATATTTCTCTCTCACGTTTCAAACTCATTTTCTATATCTTGTGTAAGTGTTCTGTGACGATCGTATCGCCAAGAATATATATACCATCATGGAAATTGACCATCATTTTACTTCTCTAGTTCACAGACAATCATGATGGCCATCGCTAGTCGTCAAAACCAGCAGACATTACCACGTCAGTGCACTATGGTCCAGATCACGAATTTACGAGGAAACATGCTCCCAGCGCCTAAACTTGAAACTATTCAGCAAAGTAATGTTCTACAATATGGTTTGTATCATCAAGGCTCATTTTTTGATGTTGATTAAAATTAGGGTGGTTCCCATTTTCACGGAAATACAAAAACTAACTTTTTTATTTGCAGAAATAGACGTTTACATTTTTTGGCAAAATTGTAGCGCAAAAAATTTCATGGAATTTTTATTTAACATTTTTTTTTTGTACCTTGAAAATTGACCGATTTAGAGCAATTTTTTCTCATCAACTTAGGGTGTACCATAAAAAATTGATTTTTATGCCCTTACTTTTTTATTTCGATTCCCACCGTAAAATTGTGTTTGGACGAGTTTTAGAACTTTTTAAGACGCGTACTCTGGTATACAAATTTTGCCGCTAGCTTCAATAAATCAATAGTTATTGAAGTTTTTCTTAAAAAAATACGCCCTTTTCAAATGTTGATTTTCATGATTGGGGCAAATACAAAAAAAAATTAAAGACGTCATTTGGAAGGACAATTTATATTGTTCAACATATGTGAAAACTAGAGATATGTTATTTCTGTATCTTGAGAATGATTAAAATTAGGGTGGTCCCCATTTTTACGGAAATGCAAAAACTAACTTTTTTATTTGCAGAAATAGACGTTTACATTCTTTGGCAAAATTGTAGCGCAGAAAATTTCATAAAATTTTTTATAAACATTTTTTTTGTAGCTTAAAAATTGACCGATTTAGAGCAACTTTTCCCTCGTCAACTTAGGATGAGCCATAAAAAAAGTTTTTCTGTCCTAACTTTTTTATTTCAATTTTCATCATTGAGTTGTTTTCTGACGAGTTGACGCGTATTTTGATATATTAACTTTCCCACTAACTTTAACCAATCAATAGTTATTGAAGTTTTTCTTCTTAAACCATTCCAGATTCAAATGTAATTTTCTCAAGATACAGAAATAACATATCTCTAGTTTTCACATATGTTGAACAATATAAATTGTCCTTCCAAATGACGTCTTTAATTTTTTTTGTATTTGCCCCAATCATGAAAATCAACATTTGAAAAGGGCTTTTTCTTTTTAAGAAAAACTTCAATAACTATTGATTCATTGAAGCTAGCGGCAAAATTTGTATACCAAAGTACGCGTCTTAAAAAGTTCTAAAACTCGTCCAAACACAACTTTACGGTGGGAATTGAAATAAAAAAGTAAGGGCAAAAAAATCAATTTTTTATGGTACACCCTAAGTTGATGAGAAAAAATTGCTCTAAATCGGTCAATTTTCAAGGTACAAAAAAAAATGTTAAATAAAAATTCCATGAAATTTTTTGCGCTACAATTTTGCCAAAAAATGTAAACGTCTATTTCTGCAAATAAAAAAGTTAGTTTTTGTATTTCCGTGAAAATGGGAACCACCCTAATTTTAATCAACATCAAAAAATGAGCCTTGATGATACAAACCATATTGTAGAACATTACTTTGCTGTAAAGTTTCAAGTTTAGGCGCTGGGAGCATGTTTCCTCGTAAATTCGTGATCTGGACCATAGTGCAGTGGCGATATGTCCGCAGCTTGAGCTTTACGATTGAAGGTTCCGTTGTTGTTTTGTTTTCTTTAACGCTTAGCAGGTTTTACACTCCGATATTTCATTTTTTTTTTTAAACAGGGATTGAAATTCACTGACATCTTAGTAAAAAACGGAAAGCACATTATTGAATAAAAAAATTTTGTGAAGCAGCAAGGGGAGGGGGGGCGATTATTTTATTCTTTAGCTGTTCGACGGGTACGCGGGTATCCACCAAATTCAAATGATTGAAAATCTGACAATTCTTGACCAATTTTAAATCTTTTGGCATCGCTAGGTTCATAAACTCATTCGCTTTATAGACATAATCAGCAATGACCATTTGAATTCATTTCGTTACCGGAAATCCGGGTTTTCGGGACTGTGGTGCGGGAATGGATGTCAAAATCTTTGCAAAAATTCTTAGAAACTATGTCTATTCCATTGTGGGCCATAAGCCGATTTGGTGATGATTGTTCATAAACAATGATTTATTCTTGTGCTGGTCATTCCGGAACAGATTTCCTTTGGCCCCGAGTGGTCATGGACATATTTAGAATGAAACCCTGGTAATATGGGTTTCAAAATTCATAAAATTTTACCAGGATGATATTTCTCTACGTTTAGTGATGAATTATTCTTCAGACCTGTTATTCCAGAACAGGTTCCCGTGGGGCCACGAGTAGCCGTGAATATTTTCAGAAAGTAATGCTGACAATATGGGTTCAAAATTCCTGAAATTTCTTCAGTAGGATATTTTTTAACGTTTTGTGGCTGGCTTTGTTCATAGCTGCTTGAGACCCCACAGAAACCTGTTCCTGCATGAACGGTCCAAGGACAAATCATCAAATGGTCACAAAACGTTGACAAATAGCCTTCTGGAGCAATTTCATGAATTTTGATACCAATATTGCCAGGTTTCGTTTTAAGTTTGTTTCTGGCTACTTGAGGCGCCACGGGAACCTATTCAGGAATAACTGGTTCGGTGACAAATCATCAGATGGCCACAAAACGTTGATAAATATCCTTCTGGAGAAATTTCTTGAATTTTGATACCCATATTGCCAAGGATTCCTTCTGAATATGTTCATGGCCATTCGAGACCTCTCGGGAACCTGTTACAGAATGACCGCTTCAGAAAAAAGTCGGCATATGACCCACAATGGAATAGAAATAACTTGTAGGAATGATTCCTAAAATTGTGTAATCGATTCCGGGAAATACAATTGCAATTCCCAAATTGTGTCTTCGTACCGGACCACAGCCCGACAACCGAGATTTTCGGGAACCAGATAAATCCAAACGGGCATTGCTGATAATATTCATAAAGCGGATAAGTATTTGAATCTAACGGAGCCAAAAGAATTAAAATTGGACTATAATTACCAGAGTTACAATCATTTGGTACAAACCTTGGTGCGTAATAATGTGCATAACTTTACGATAATATTTTTGATTATAAAAATGACAAAGGTAAAAGAAACACGCTCAAAACACGTCCTCTTTCATTTGAATTAGTATCTTTTCTTTTCTCACGAAAAAGTTATTATTTTTTTGCAAAAAAGTGGATCAACTCAATTCTTAAGTTTATTCACGTTTTACGAAAACTGAATAACTTTTCCGTGAGAAAAAGAGAGACAGTGTTACAAATGAAAGAGAGGATATTTTGAGCGTGAAAACGTTTGCAGTATGCACAGAGGTTAACACCTATTATGCTGAAAATAATTTGTCTTGCATATCGTTCTCAGAGATAATTATTGAGTGATTGATTTTTCTACTCTCTTCATATCACATTCTTCAGCAGTCATGCTTTTGTCACAAACGGTCAAATGAGAGCAACTTGTTTGTGAGTGACATTGTGTTTGAGAATCATTCGTGAGTTATAATGATCATGAGAAGACGATGGTTAAAGTCTCATAACCGTCATGAAAATGCACAGCACTGCCCGGTAAGCTCGGACATACGAAAAGACATACGAAACGACCATTTACCGATGCCAAGCTCGTAGTTATCGGGCAAAATTGAAAGCAGCCAGAGGCAATGTATTGACAACTATTGGTTGGGACGCTGGAAAACAGGCCTTTTCAAGGTCACCGAATGCTTTCTGAAAAGTGTACAATAGAATTTTCCAACCCGGAAATTGTTCCGGGTTTGCTGAAAATGGTTTTGCTTGAATGCATCTTTGAATTCAGTTCTGCTGTATACATTTTACGATTCTCACAGTTTCCGTAGTTGTCGTAAAAACATCGCGTGTTCAATTGTTGTGGGGCATTGTAATTGAAGTCCTCAATTCTAAAGAAAACTTTTTTCAAAGTCCGGTGAAAGGCAAGGGGCAGGCAGAACACTGTATGTAGAGCGTTGTAATCAAAGTATGTTTGGACTTCTTGGTACAGAACAAAGATTTAGAAGTACTAGTAAAATATTTCAAGTACACAAAATTAATTCATAAGGAATCAAAAAATTCAAAAGTATTTCGAAATTATTCAAAGCACTCAATAGTAATTAAGAAGAACTTTATTTACTCAAACGTAGTAAGTATATGCTCAAAGTATTCGATATTATTTAAAGAGTATTAGAGTACTTAAAAGTACTTAAACGTATTTTAATAAGTATTGAAACTAAAATTGATACGATATTGATATTATTGGACGTGATTGATTAATTTAATGCGATGTATGTAAAAATCGAAACAATAATTAGCGATTTATAAAATTTCGTTTTGTACGCATTGTAACAAAAATTTCATTTGGTAATCAAAAATGTTAAATCAACCATTCATTAAAATTATTTTGACCTATTTAACCTGTTTCTTTTTCACTATACAGGATGTCCGAATATTATCCCTACAACAAAATGGGTTTAAAACTATCTTTGATTGTTATTTTTTGTATTCTCCCATGCGCGGAAGTAACGATCTTTGAAGTTTGCAGAAGCAGATAATTTCTCATCTCCATGCGAAGCGCTAGAAGTGGACAGTAATTTATTGCTAGAACGAATAGACATGAAGAGAAAGTGTATTGATAGTTCCGTATAGGGCAACGGCAGGCTTTGAAATTGAAAGATACAAGTTTGAAAACTAGCGGAGGGCATTTTAACGGTAGTATCCAATCAGGCACATAACCCTTTGTCATACTACCCCATGCAGAGTAGGCAAGGGGGGAAATCCCCTTGACTGGCAAAGGTTATGCACCGTTAAAATTACTGTCCACTCCTAGCGCCTCGCGCGGAGATGAGACATTTTTTGCTTCTGCAACCAATCTTATATTGTTGGATTAAAAAATCAATATGTATTGTTTGTTATACCAATATGTTTGCAAATTGCAAGTTTTATTTATTCATTTCAAAATGGCCGCCTCGTGCTGAGATGCACACATTCAAACGTTACGGGAAGTTATTCACGACGGCTGCGAGTTTTTCGACAGATATTTGTTCCCAAACCATTAAAAGATACCATTTTAGTTGTATTGTGCTGTTATACTGCATGGTCCATCGGATTCAAATCCGGTGAACTAGAAGGCCAGTCATCTTTCGTTAAAAAACTTTGGAAAACGCGTTCGCAAAGACTAATAGTCTTTTTTGCTCCATGAGCCGGCGCCCAGTCTTTTTGAAAAATCCATTCATTTTTGCCAAAATGCTGTGGTGCTCAAGAAGCTACTGTGTCAGTAAGTAGCTTCTAATATACCACTTGATTCACTTTAACCCCTTGTCGATCAAGATCAAAAGGGTTTTGCCGGAATGAGTTATTCCAGCCCTAACCATGACAGAAGCGGGATAATGACTCCTTGAAGTTCTTCCACAATTTTTGAAAGTATCAGGAAGCAACTGCCGATCCTTTTGGTGGTTGTGATGCTGATCGATTGTGAAATCTTTTTCATCGGTGCACAGCACCGACTGATAGCCTCGTCCAATTTCCCACGACTGCTGTACGTAACGTCCATAACGGTCTTGATTGACCGCACCATGCACTCCCAGGCTTCACCCATATGATGTGTGCCGGGAGGAATGAAACTCCACTTTGTTGTAGGGCTGGTAAAGGTGGATGCTAGCTGCTCAATCTGTTCCTGTAACAGTCGGCTCGCACCTCGAAAATTGATTCCATTGTCAGAGTAGATCGTCGCTGGTGATCCACGACGCACAACAAACCTACGGATGGCCTTAATGCAGGATGCAGTGCTAAGACTGTGTACCACCTCGACGTAGATAGCACGTATTGTTAGGCAGGTAAATACGGCAATCCAACGCTTCGCGTTGCTCCTACCGACTTTAACCAGCAGAGGTTCAAAGAGATCAAGTCCATGTGCGTAAACGGTCTTTGAAACAAAGCATATCGTGCCATTGGACGTGGAGCCATGCAAGGAATACGTGGTTCTGCTTTGTATATCTTGCACCACTGGCAGGCTTTCGCTACTTTCTAAACTGCGACTCAAAGCCGCGGCACGTAATATTTTTGGTGAACTTCATACACCACCGTTTCCATGTTGCAATGACGATATCTTCGATGGAATACAGCGAGTAGAAGGTAGGTGAACATGTGTATTCTCAGGAGAATGATGGGAAATTTTGCACTTTCCGTTACGTTTGGCGCTGCTCCGATACGTTCATCCATTATAAATATGCCGAATTCAACCAGCATGGGGGACAACTTATACAGGCTGCTTGATTTTTCTCGCGATATGTGCTGTTCTGTTGACTTCGGCTGATTGCGCGTGAGCAGCGCCATTTCGTCCGGGTAGGCCTGCCATTGCGCCAAGCGAATAAGCGTACGTGGCCCTTTTTGCAATTCATCCGCTTCCAGGTGACCAACAATCGGCCTTTCGGCTTTTGTCTTGCGGATTCGGTTGTCGATGCAGCGGCTGACCTAACTGGTCGAATATCAGCGGCTGACCTAATTAGCCGGGGCAGACTAGAGAATCATTCTAAATCGAAGATCATATCGGGTACAGATACGTAGTGATGTGCATGGCACGGGCGCAACTCTTCTTCGGGAGACAGCGTTACAAACTTCTGGCGTGGCCATTCGCTCTTCGGATGCTTCTGGAATTCTGGCCCGTTGAACCAGAAATCAGCTACTTCTTGGCAAGGACCCTTTTCCCACTTGGTTGCCAAATCTGCTGGGTTGAGTTTGGATGGTATCCACTGCCATTCTCGAACGTCAGATGCTGTCAGTAACTCTCCTATACGACAAGCGACGAACTACTTATATCTTCGATGATCAGCACGCAACCAAGCCAGAACCGTTGCCGAATCGCTCCACAAGAAACTCTGTTGAATCTTAATAGTGTGGCTTTCTTCGACGAACTGCTCCAACCGGCTCCCAACATGGCTGCTTGTAGCTCCAATCGAGGTATTAATAACGGTTTCAGTTTCTTTGCTGTAACCAGGTTACACTCAACAACTCCGTTCGGATTGATGATTCTGAAGTACAACACTGCTGAATAAGCTGCTTAGATGGTGTCAACGAAAATGTGCAGTTGGAGGCTCTAATAGTGCTGGATGTCTGGATGACATGTTGCTCCAAAGATTGCCACATTCATTAAATAGATCTCTGAAGACAAAAAACACCTGTGGCGGTCGGTCTGCCGGATAAGTATTTGGTGAAACATTTCCTTTATGTCTACCACCATAAACTGTCGGAAACGTGCCAGTACCGCTGGTAAGGATGTAATCTGATCTGGTCCTTTGAGTAAGAAAGTTTTCAACGCAACACCTCCTACGTTCGCCACAGCGTATTATATTAGACGAACCTTCTCAGATTTTCGTGGATTTATCACCGCTCCTAGTGGAAGGTACCAGATCCGATCTTTCTCCGCGCTTGCCAATTCTACTTCTGTAGCAAGGTGCGCGTATCCTTTTCCTTCATACTCCACTAACTGTCGCTGAAGGTTCTCTCGTAACTTGGGGCACCGGTCCATTCGCTTTACAAGACACATCGACGGAGGGCCATAGAGTAGCTGTCAGGAAACCGAACGTGATCGATCTTCCACAAGAGTCCCGTCTCGAAGCGGTTTCTGATCCGCTCTGTCGTCTGTTCCAGGATCCGTTGAGCACGCTTCTCCTAATCTGATACCAGGATTATCGCTGATTTTGTGGCGACGTCCTCCTTAATCGCTGATGCAGCTGCAAAAATGAAAGCTGAGCGTTTGTGTCGTATCCTGCCGTCCGTGTCTATTTATTTATTTATCGTCAATCGTGTTTGTAGACCGTTTTTTTACATAGATTATCTTATAAGCTAAATTGTTTTAACTCCAAATTTGTTTTAATACAATGTAGTGTGCATGGGCAAATCTTACTAAATATAAAAACCTCCTAGCTATTACTGCGCGCAGAAAAATTGCTTGAATTTTGTTTTGGACATAGTAAAATCAATACTATGGCAATGTTTATTGTAAGTGGTCATCATTTGATTAATGGGTCCAAATAACTGTCGGTGCCTTAAATAACGTGTTAGTGTGTAGAAGTTTAGGTTTGATAAAAGTTCCATCGAGTCAATTCAAATCCATCGCAAATTCTCGACGCTCTCTCAGTGTTTGAATGTTGATTAGCATACATCGAGCTTCATACGATGGTAAAGGAAATACAGTCCAACCTAACTTACGAAGTGCGTATAATAAAAACTGTTTTTGCACAGATTCTATTTTATTTTCATGTGTAATTGAGAATGGGGACCAAACTATGCTACAATATTCAAGTATTGATCTGACATAAGCAACGTACAGTGTTTTTATTGTGTATGGATCACGAAAATTATAACAAAACCGTTTTATAAAGCCTAGCATAATACTGGCTCTGTTTATAATTGTGTTATAATGAACAATGAACGAAAGATTAGAGTCTAACATTATACCCAAATCCCTGACTCTATCAGACCTTTGAACGTTCTGATTTCCTCAAGGTATGTCTCGCTTTCTTGTTAATGTAATCAAGTTACATTTTTTTTACATTTAGTTCTAGGAGGCTTTTGTTGTTGTGGAATATTTCTATTTAATTTTTGAATATGTCACAGTCTTCACCGTTTTTTATTTCTAAAAAAATTTAGTATCGTCAGCATATATTAAAAATTTAAGTTTCTTGAGTATGAAAGATATGTCATTCACAAATAAAATAAATAGAAGCGGTCCTAAATCAGAGTCTTGTGGTACTCCCGAACTACCATGAATAGAAGTTTATTTTTTCCCGTTAAATCTAACAATTTGTTCACGGTTGGTCAGATATGATTCAAGCCATTTGATTAGTTTAGGCTGTATTCCTAAGTTTTGTAATTTAAAAAGAAGCAAAGGTATGTCGACGCGGTCAAATGCTTTGCCAAAATCCTTGTACAAAACTTCTACATGGCTTCCGTTTTCCATTGCTTCCAGAGAATAATTCACTAATTCGAGTAAATGTCCTGAGTTCGTCAAGTCTGAATAAATGTCTGGATCCGTTACCTCCGCAGTAATTTCGTCGTCATATCCTTTGCCTAAGAAGTTCGTCAGTTGCATTGAAAACACGAATGCTGAATATGGCATGCCTCACAAGCTGTCGAAGGGTCTGAAGAACATCCGGGAGAATTCCAGATGGGTTGCCTGGCGGGAGTAGATCGTGGTAATCCGTTATGCACCGGGTGGGGATTCAGAATTTCTCCTCTCTGGTACTGTATTGGCCGGTGGGTAGCAGAAAAAGTAGGGGCGTCAAACGCGGAATGCTGTGGTGGTTTGGAGAATCTCTCCTTTGCTGTTGCAAGAAGTATTCTATCCGGTGGCAAAAAGCTGTTACCGCTGTGATCCCTTTGAAAGTTGCGTCAGTCATAGTTGTTGTTGATGTTGTTGGTAAAATTCCTATGGTTGCTGCTGTGATGGACGTTCAAATATTTATTTCGTGCTTCTTTCCTACGCTTTCTTGCTTTTTCAGTCTACTTTTGTATGTTTAAACGATGCTGTTTCCGTTTATCGAAATCTGCCCAATCAGCTTAAAAAAAACTCTTTTCGTACCAAGCATGCGCCAGACAGATGGATCGATTCCACTTCATTTATAGAATTTAGCTCATATTCTAAAGAATCCACCGATTCCGGAGAGCAGTTTACTACTTTTGACTCGATGGTGAATATGCTCGCTGATAAAGATTTTAGCTCATCCAATATATCTATTGATAACGGTAATTGATTGATATTGATATTGCTTATGGATGATATGCTCTCTGTCAGTTAACTGACATGTTTAATTTCGCCATTCAAAAATTTCAAATCCTCGGCTATACCCGACGTTATTGATTTGATTGTCGTGAATATGTTTTCTTTCGATGACTTCATCGCAATATCACATAGTGAAGTCAAGTGGTTATTTGTGGCAACAATGTCAGTTGAACCACGTCTGCTACTTGCTGACAGCTGTTTTTTAATATCAACAAGCAATCCATCGACCTTATCGATTGCTTAATGAATTAGGTCCATCTTGCCTGAGTTAGCTGCAGTACGATCACCTCCGTGATTTCCATTATTTGCATGGTCAGTTCTGCCTGTTGCACATTGAAGTCAAAGTGAGCCGTGATAAGATTTTGGCATGAACCACAGCACGGAAGCACGTATGACGTAGTGTCAATCAGCTTTTTATCCTTCTTCCTGAGCGAGTTACGCTGAACAGGTACTCCCACACATCCAGCATGAAATTATTGTCGGGTGCACCCAACACACTGCCACAGAACGGAATCGGCGGAAGAGTCCAACGAGCAAACTTCACAACTCATTTTACTAACCCGGCACAGGTAAATGGTGCACAAAAACGAGAATTACGTTTAGTGCAAAAAAAAAACAAAATAAAGCGCGCACGGCTAGGAGTGATTAAAAAACGCGTGCAACTCGATTGACGATCGATTAACGATATGAATATATGTCCTCCGTATACACACCAGCCCGATCTTGTTTTTGCTGCAACTGGTTCACCGTTACTTCCAACCAATTGGAGTTTAAGTTGTCCAAACAATGAAGTTTAAGTTATGGCTACTGGAAGTCCCTCTAGTTCTCCGTAGGTGATTGTTTGCTTCGGAAGGGAGAGCTCCTTAACCGTGCATGCATCCTCTAGTGGGTATCTTTTCTGACTACCTGGCGCAGATATTGACAATGACACTTATTGAGATTTCGCTTCCATCCTGGTCACATTGCCCGTCCACATTAAGCACAATGGTCGGTTTTCACCGTCAACGCCAAGTCCACTAGTTTCTCTTCAATCAATGTCAATGATGATCCATCGTCCAGAAACGCAAACGTATTGATACCTGTATCTGCGCAGAAGAGTGATACCGGAAGAATACGGAAGAAAACATGCTACTCCATCTGCCGATGAGTATGATTCTCCCCACATGACACATGGGGTAAACGGTTAAATGGAGTGCTGGTTCTCACTGCATGGAGTAGAGGATGGTGGCGATACTGACAGCCATTTATTCCGCAGCAACCCGTGCGCTTACAACTTCTCCTGCCGTGATTACATAGACAGTTTCGACACAGCCCGTTGGTCCGGATGCATTTTCAACTATTTTCAACTGATAGCGACTTGAACATTCCACAATCTACCCCCTCCATCTTCACATGCGCTGGAAGTTTTCCCACAAGTTCCATTAACAGAGACGGGTTTGACAAATGCGCAAGTTGACCTGCAGCTTCCAAGTGATCGCAGAGGCTCTGGACTGCCATACCGAAATCGATTAGTGTTTTGAGTTTATCGACCTTCAGTTGCAGGGACTGAACGAACTTTCTCGAGAAGTGCGTGAATAAGCAACTCTGGTCTCCCATTGAGCAAGTACAGTGTGTCCATGACGTGGGCACTGACTCAGGGAGAAGAAGATGGCTTTAAACTGCCTCATAGGCAGCGTTACAGACGACATAAATGTTCACCACTAGTGTATCTACAAGCCAGCGTAGTGTTTTTAAAGCTGCTTAGGAACACAGGCCAGTTCGCAGGATTGCCCGAGAACAAGGGCAGATCTCGAGGCATTACTTGCCGAGCGGCTAACTGCGAGAGGGTGGGGACATATTCATTAACTCTCAAGTTTGGTATAGAGGTCGGCACGTTACCGAATCGCGGAGCGATATTTGACTGTGGGAAAGACGTACGAGGTATCTCTGTGGCTATGGGCATAATATTGCTTGAAGGGATATGGATTTGTTGGGACGGGACCATGTTCAAAAATTGCTTGATGAGGCTGGTTGGTTGTTGGATAAGGTTTGTTCTGGCTTACCTTGTGGATGTTGTACGGGAGGATAAAGGACCTTTTTACCTACGGGCACACTGCCATTATTCAGTTGCGTGGATTCCAAAATGTTCGACAGTACCTTGGGAAATGCTCCATTGTTTACCGTCGTGACTGGCAGTTTCAAAGGCTGTTTCGTATGAGGTACACGGATAAGTGTACCACCAGTGCCTGTGTAACCAGGCGCGCCTGGGTCAGGCGGTACGGAGGGTAATGTACCAGTTAGTTGTGATGATGCTCGTGCCAAATGCCTCACTGGAGCCGATATCGACGGATGCTTCAACGGACTCGATATCTGCTCGTTCTGATTCACAGGAACATCGGATACGATGGTACAAGCAGCAACTTTGCCTGGGTTGAGTGTTGTTGGTGGCAGCGTCGAGTAATCAGGCTGGTTGTTCCCAAGGAAATCTAAACCGCATTCAGTGTTACCTGCATTCTCCCCGATCCATTTGTTTAACCTTTACGATGCTGCCTCGCTTACTCATCCTTGACCGCCGACTTGCAGTTTCATCCAGCTCATTAAGTTCAGCCTCCAGAAGTTTGTATTTCTCCTCCAGGAATTTTCTTTCCATTTCACGCTGCTCTTCCAGCTTTTCGAACTGCAACGCTAGCCATGCGGACCTTGCAGATGATGACGTGGTACGTATGCTCAAAGTCTCAACAACACACAACCGGCAATTCCACGGGCGCTCAGCCTCAGACCCTGTAGCTCCAGCACACGATTGGTGCCACCACATATTGCACGTATCACACTGCACGAAGTCGTCGAATATTATACGGCAACCGGACTGGGAAAGGTGGCAGATATTTTCAAACACATTAAACTATCAAATTTCACGAAGAAATATCTGGTGTGGCAGGCCACCTGTACCTGTGGCTTGAAGAGCAACGTTTACATTGCGACCGGAACCGTCAACCAGGAAATTTATCTGAGCGAGTGTCTACAAAAACGTCTTGGCGGCGGATTTCGCTTCTTGCAATTACGGAAAAAGGCCATGGAGGGGTATGCTGCCAACAAAGTTGAAGTGGTGCTCAAGGACAAGAACCCTCCAAACACGCCAAAGCTCCGCCCAATCGAACAATATTGGGAAATCGTTAAGCGGAACCTTAAGAAGACTCAAAAAACTGTTGTGTGCGAGAAACAGTTCAAGGCAAACTGGCGTTCTGCGGCGAATAAAATTCACAATCTTATGGCAGGTGTTAAACACAAGACCCGGCAACTCGCAATCAATAAAAGGAAGCTTTACTGAATAATTCTCCTGTATTCTGTAAGAACTGAACTTGAAAAAAAAAATTAGACTTATTAATAAAAACCTTGATGGACTCACACACATTACTGGTTGACCAATTTTGATCAGAACACCCTTAAGTACTAACCGAGACGTGGCTCGAGGATTGTATTCTATCGACTGTTAGGAAATTCATTCACAGTTTTTCGGACAGATCCTAATCCACCAAGAAGCTGCAAGCGTCGCGATGGAGGTGTTTTAATAACAGTATCCTCTATATGATGCTGTTGTGTCGACCCAGCCCCAACTAGCGTGGAATTGGAACTAGCGTGGGTAAAATATAAAAAGAAAACGTGTTCCATGAGTATTGGAGTAGTATACCTTCCTCCTGGCCGTAGAGATGACCTTACTCTAATAACTTTTCATAGTGAATCTATGAGTTCTGTTTTGGCATGCTTGAAACCGTGTGATATGGCGCTTTAGTTTGAAGACTATAATCATCCCAACATGTGTTGGACTGCTGCAGAGGATGGCGGTGAACGATACAGCTTTATCAAGTTGCAGCATTTCTGAAGCGCTTGATATATTTGTATATACAGACATTGCACATCCTCCCATTGATGTTGCTGTTTCATTGGTTCTACCCGTGAGATTTGAGCAATCACATGTCAATCCGCCACTTGATTTGTCGATTATAACCAGTTGAACGAAGCACTCTCTGTGATTGATGGGCAATTCTTGGAAGGCGCTCAAATTATAGATAAAATCGTTGAGTCTTTCAACTCTAAGATTCGTCGTGCTATCGATGCGCATGTACCACTTCAACGACCTGTCTTGAAACCTCCATGGACAAATAACCATCTTCGCTGATTAAAACAATGTCATCGAGCAGCTCTTCGAAAACATAAGAGTAACCACCTCACTTGAAACATCGCTTTGTTCTGGCTAGTAATAACTACATGAGATATAATCGCTTCATGTAAACCCCCTACATTGATCGTACACAGACAAATTTACGTATGCAACCAAAGCAGTAATGGATTACCTTCCACTATGCATCTTGATGACCGCTCGTCTAGTACCATTGCCATCAAGTGTGAGTAACTTGCTGACCACTTTAAAGGTGCTTTCAGGAACAAGACGATTTCTTCCTCGAATCTATATGCAGCTCTCCGTAAAACACTATGCCGGTTTGAATTTGGAATTTTGCAAATCAATAAGGAGCACGTTAAAAATGCGATACGTAAACTTAAAAACTTTGTGATATACTGTTCGGGTGTTTCTCTGCACGCATCTTGAAGAAATTTTCGAGCGTTTTAGTGCTGCCATTAGTCAAATTATTCATTATTTCATTGCAACAAACGATATTCCCAACCGCGTGGAAGATTTTGGACATGACCACCCTTCACAAAAAGGTCGACAATTATAACATTGCTAATTACCGTGGACTAACATCGTGGAATGCTTGCTCAAAACTTGAACTTTGAAATCATTGGCAATCAAGTTGCTTCCAAGAACTATATATCTACTGACCAGCATGGATTCTACCCGAAAATTCCCGGACGCCAAATCTCTTGCAATCCACCTCTTTGTGCATTCGATCGATTGACGCTGGCATGCAAGTAGACGTGACGTGACGATCCATACAAAAAAATTGAAGGTCCATACAAAAAATGTGACAAGGGGGAAGGTTAGAAAAATCATTTTTTGCGTGACGTAATTAATGGAAGTTCCCTTAAGAACATACGAAAAATCAAGTCCCTAGCAGTTCGAAGTTTTCTGAGCACAAACCTTAAATTCTATTGCGTGAAATTTCCAACAATCGTTTGCTTCACTGCAGAATTCATTGGCTAGCAATTTGAGCGTTGTTTGATTTGTTTTGTTTGTGATTATTAGTCTAAAAAATCTTGAAATGATAATTAACCTAACCTATAAATCATAAGGGCAAAGGACTACTTCCAGTTTCACCTTAACCTGCCGCCATACGAACATCGCTATATGCTATTAGGAATTTAAACCCTGGAGAAAAGAAAGACTGACATGCAAGCGGTTTTTGTTGCCAAGCTGCTAGTCGGAGAAGTCGATGTACCTGCTATTCTTGCGGATGTTAATATATACGTACCAGAACGATCCCTTGATCGGCGTAGCTTTTTGCATTTGGCAACCCGCAATACTAGATACAGCCAATGTGACCCAAGACGCTTCATGGCATCTCGCTTCAACGTCGTTTCAAATCATTTCGATTTTCACGTCCCTGCTGCCGTTATGCAACGTTATTTGAGGAACCTAACTTAAAATGCGATGAACTTATGGACCGAGAAGATTTGATGATCACTGGATGTTAAAAGACAATTGAACAAACGACATATTTCCTTTTCTTTTTTTCATCTTAACCTGTTTTTGTAATCGATGTACATTTGCTTTAGTTATTTTGCTCTTCGTTCATTGTTGTATTTATGTCAATGTTTGATTTGTATTTTATGTTATATATATATATATATATATATATATATATATATATATATTTATGCGTACTTCAGTTTATACGGACTTAAACAAAAAAATAAACTGGAATTTTTTTCCAACGTTTAGGAATTTAACAGTGTACTCACCTCCAATACCCATGTTCCTTGTGGATATTCTCCCCATGTATGCGTTGTCATAAAGGGCCATTTAGTGAATCCGTCCCTTTGATCATCATCATTAGCCCGACGGCTCAATATCATTGATCTTAAAAATAATGACAAATTTATATTGAGCATAAATTAGAGGAATCAGTGATAAACTGATATCATACCTGGTACCCATGGGAGAAGTGACAAATAGTTCTAATTCCCCTCGCCTGGTAGCATTCGCTGTGATAACGGCCTGAACATGCTCTAAATAACGAACTTCTGTATCAGTACCCCTACAAGCATCTGTCTTTATACGCAACAGCAAGGAACCAGTGGAAGGAATAGGACTATAATAAATCAATTAAATTTTATTACACTAATCATTAAAATGTGTTCTAGCAAACGCACTGAGGGTCCATAATAGCACCTGCTTCGCAATGATAGCGAGGTGGTACAGTACGCCATTTTTTAGCAAGCGAAACTATGGCTCCAGCATCGAGTACACCAAACCCAAATAAATGGTTGAACTCCAGTCCAACTCCGTTCATAGTCCAATGGAAACGATTCTTCGCATCGAACAACGAATTTCTTTTTGATGTCAATACCGTTAGATGCTGAATATCCCGCCACGTAAGAGAAGGACTGTAATAACACAAGATAAAGTATACTTTCGCCATCAACGTAATCATCAACGTAAACGGCTTAACTCAACATGTCACTAAATGAACAAGTATAGCCATGGTTATTAACCGCTGTGTGTCCAACAACAAAAAAACACCTTCAAGAGGCCGACAGGGAACGTTTTTACCCAAGGAATTAAAATGACTATAACTAAGGAAATATCCAACCTATGCTTGCTGTTTTGAATTCACCATCTCAACCACTTTCTAATAAATGTCTAAGATGACCGAATATGACCGATCCGTATCCAAAAATACCAAATGTCCGGAACCATGGTTCCAATTACGCCACGGATGGCCAAAAAATTATTTGAATTGAATTCTAACAATATAGGTGTCAAATTCTTGAAATTGTTCCAGAAGATCGTTTGCCTTAGCTGCTAGACAATCCGGTCACGTGGCACCGGATTGGCCAGTTCATAGTAGGTTCCAATAGTTCGGGCTTTTGACAGTTGCACGTGTGGCATTAATTACGTAAGTAGCTGCATAAAAAAAGCTTCATAAAAAAATCAGTTTCATTAAAGAAAACAACGAATAGGTTAGTTAGTTCTACCTTCGATTTCGCAGTTTAAACTAAAATTAATTTTGAGTGCAACGGTATCCTGAATTTGATTTTGATATTAGTGTTGACGTGTTTAGAACTAGAATAAAAAATCATTAAGACTATTGTCCATCCGGGATGCTATTGCCGATAAACAAAACTGTAGCGATAGCTCCGGACTCGCGCTTCTCTAGACTGGTCACGCCGTATAAAAGCCATCGGATGTACCGATTACGATAAGAAATTTTCTTCAGGAACGATTCCAAGAATTTGTTGGGGTCCATATTGTTAGGGTTCAATTAAAAAAAATCTGGCCATTCGTGGCCTCATTGGAACCTACTCTGAAATGACTAATCAGAAGCCAAGTGACCAAGTACTTGTGGAACGACTTCAAGAATTCTGACACCTATATTGTTAGAATTGGCCTCATGGGACAGGTTCCGGGGTGACTGTTTCTGAATCATGTCACCAGATTGTCATATGGCAATCAACCACATTTCTGTGTTTTTATTCCACAGTTTTTGTATCATTACTGTTGGTTTTCTGTTGGAACATATATAAATATACCTTTTTCTGAACATGGTTCCGGATATCCGGTTTTTACGGAGATGGATTATGTCCATCGGTCATATTAGACATTAATGAAAAAGTGGTTGAGTTTCTTAATCCGAAACTGCCAAAATATCCCAAATCGGTTGGTTTTTCCTTAGTTATGTTCATTTTAGTTCCGTGGATAGAAACGTTCCTTGTCGGCCTTTTACGTAATAAAAAAAATCAGACGCCCCTCCTCGCGGCCCCCTTAGCTATGCCTTCATTATTTCACTCCAAGATGACAAGTTTTAACGAGATATGAGATGTCAGAAAGTTTCAATATCCTACTATGAAAACTTAATAAAATATCATGTTTTGAAATCGAAAAAGGCAACTTTGTTCCCTGTTGGACACATAACGATTAAATGGTTTTAAATGGGGAAGATTGTTTTATACTTTTTATCATAATTCAACCTTACTTTGCTTCAAGCGCCAGGGCAAATACTCCTGCAGCTTCTGGTGCGGCTGCACTAGTACCAGAATGTGTTGTAGTGCATTTACCATATAAATCGGTTGTAGCCTGTAACGTTAAATAAATGCCTATACCGTATGTTTATGAACAACCTCAGTATACATACCACACCTGTATTTGGATCTTTGGCGCCATTACTAAAAGTACTAGCGAGAGTGGAGCTGCAACTTTCATCATAATGAGCATTCTGCCCGTCGTTGATAGCACTGTTTATCGAAATTGTCCACATTGAAGCGGCATATCCATCGCAATTACAGTCATCCTCCTCTCCACCATCTCCTGAAGCCCAAACATAAATATTTCCTAATCCATTTCGACCTTCGTTTACACCTTGAACAATGGCCCGCATGGTCGCGTTTCTTGGCCCATCTACAGTTTTGCCATCATCAGTTGGTCCCCATGATGCACTATAGATATGAATTTTGTGAGGCTCGTGACCCATCGAATTTGCTTCAATAAGGTCAGTCATGTAGGGTTGATCTAACATTCGAATTCCAGCAATTTTCGAATCATAGGCCACACCAACCCCACAAATTCCATTATCGCGAGCTGCAGCCACTTCTCCAGCACAACGAGTTCCGTGACTGAAAAAAATCAGAGAAAAACAAATATATATTGTTTTGTGCAGTTTGGTTTGATGCATATATGTATACAGCCATTCCATAAAATACTGAATCTCGTGAGAAGTGGTTGTGTTGTTCCTTATCACAAAATATTACAAACGTATTTTTTTTATTTTTGCATTAGGTCGACCATTTCCATGTTATTTATCCATGATTTATTTTTAGTTTTCCCGAAAAAGACTATTTTCAAGAACTCATAACTTTCGAATAACTTATTTGATTTCAATTTTTAAAACAATAAATAAAAGTTAATTGAACACACTCTAAAGTGAAAATACGATGGCATTGAAAAACTGGAATTTTGTATTGTTAAACAATGATTGTATTTATATTTTGCGATTTTCATGGTGTCTGACTAGAGGGCGCTGAACAATTTTATATTATTTATTTTAAACTAAGACTGTTTACAGCAATCTACACAATATATAAACAAAATTAGAGGAGAAAATTTTTGTGTTGAGCATGAGCATGAGCATGATTGACATTGCCAGATCCTGTGTGTACATAAAGAACCAACTAACATACATCCTCAATGTGTAAAAACTGGTGACCCAATATGAAGCAATACCGGCGCCGGCCGTGCTCGAGTGCTGGTCAAGTAGGGAATAGAATGGAAAGTGTTGATGTGATACTCACTTTGAAGGAAGCCGAGAAATTCTCTGCACTTCCACGAGAAATAACTTAGATTTTGGAAAGTTTGGAAAATGTTAGCAGCAGGGTTCGTTTAGGTTAACGGTACGCTGAAAATATGTAACTAGCACTATCCGTCAAAGGCATGGGACCGCTCCAATAAGCAACAGAACATCGAACGCCTGTTGCACCGCACCCCGAATAAGCCTAAACATAATATCAAGTATGAATCCAATTAATAATACCTATATGATATGTATAAAAATATTTATGTAAAACGAAAATACATATATATATATATATACATATTATACATATAATATATTATATATATATATATATATATATATTATATATATATATATATATATATATATATATATATATATATATATATATATATATATATATATATATATATATATGTATATATATAACATTTGAAATTCGACATCCTGAAAATTTAATATGATTATTAAAAATATACAATGATAAGATGAAAATAATACGACATTCGTATAAAACTATATAATATACATTTTTTAAATATAAAACATCTCTGCACAAACACAACTGACATCTACTGGTTTGCTACTGAAAAGAAAAATTTTGTATGTTTTGATATTCCCTTATCCTGGAAACGCTGAAAAATAGAGTAGACCATTACAAATATCATAGTTATAATTTCAATTAAATGACGTGTGAAATGTAAAAGCATAATACCACTTAACAAGTTTATTAAAATATAATCCCATTCTCAAAAGGAAACTGAGCCTTTAGTTGAGTTCCATGCTTAAGGGGGGAATACAGTTAGAATGACCAAAAATTTCAATTTTTTTTGCGTAAAAAGTTAGTAAATTTCGCGTAGCATACGCTCCCGAAACCTTTTTTTCGAAATTCAAACACCAAGTGTTTCGTTTCATCGTTTTTCGAAGACGCCTTCTTCGCGCGCAGACCGATAATTCTCAAAACAGCATATTCGGAGTTTATGCCGATGATAGCTCGAAAACTAATTATTCGAATAAGATGAAACTTATAGGATTTCTTCATTATAGTATTACCTTCTATATGAATTAAAATTGTTGTAATATTTTATTATTAAATAGGATTTAATAAGATTTATAGGATTTCTTCATTATAGTATTACCTTCTATATGAATTAAAATTGTTGTAATATTTTATTATTAAATACGGAAAAATGTGATAAAATGGCGGAAAAAATGTGGATTTTTTTCCAAAAAGTTACGTCAAAAGTGCAAATAATTTTTTTTTTTACTTTTTTTTCAATTCATCTACTAACTGTAAATGTAGTTAATGTAGTTTTTTTGGGTTAGCAGGTTTCAGATCGAAACTGCGACCAGGAGAGCCGGCACAAGCAAAATGCAACGACTTTTGCAATGTACTCTAACGGCCACCATTTTGTTGAAAAAAATTTGAAAAAAATATTTTTGTACACTACATCGATACACTTATAATTGTAAAAAAGTTTCGATTGATTTGAGTTAAAACTTCCCCTTGAAATTTTTTTTTCAAAAATGTTTTTTTTTTCTCGTTCTAACTGTATATTCCCCCTTACGATAAATGGTTTCAGAATGCAAAGATGATTCCACAGCGTGCTGAAATTATTAATTAAATGTAAATGGAAAATGTACAACTTGATTCAAAGGTACAAGATCTTCAGTCGCACCCTCTCACTTCACTTGCCATGAGAAAAAAAAAAATAATTTTAAATGTTAAATTATTTTACAATACCTGATGACCTGGTAGACCTGAAAGATATGATAATGGAAAATTATGATATGATTTACCGGTCGCACCCCCTCACTTCGCTATTGTCAGATTGACAACATTGCCCAGGCTACGCCAACCAGCGTCTCCATGTTTCAGCTGGCAGTCCTTTGTGATCATATGACTCGTGGAGGCGTGAGGTAGGAACTTGCCGCATCCTCCTTCGAAGTTGTCAACTCACCATTTGAAGCCCTAGAGGAGAATGTTTTTTTGTTTTCAAAATATATTTTTTTTAAGTTATCAAGTTTTAGGTTTATGCGCCTTACCCATATGCGATTACACTATCTTGTGTCTCCATTGACTTAATATAGTCATATTAGCTACACTTATTTCAATACCGGATTCTAGACTACCATTGGTTTCCCATAGACTTGAATCAAATTTATAGATTGCTGGCGGGTATCATAAATTGTCACAAATATACGTAGAACTGTAAAAAAATGCATAGGGTATCAAATTTAATATGTTACCGGTTGGAACATTTGTTTTCGTAAATATGTTAGTAGGAATTTATAGTTTTTATTGTGTATCGTTATTGTTCACGCAACTCGTGTTTTTACCTGTGTTAAATTGGGTTTATTTCATGTTCAGTGGTGCTTAACTTATTATTGTATCGTTCGTTCCTTCAAAATAAATTTTGTTTGTCTGGTGCCTAATCGCGGATGTAATTCGGATTTTAATTTGCATGTGTTGTGTCATTTGCTGCGTCGTTGCATTTTGATCGCTTCGCTTTGGCCGTCCCCGTTGTGCTGTTTCTTGAGTTATTGCCGTGTGTGCATACCCACAGGCGATTTCCTGAAACAACGTGTGTGACGATAAACGGAGAAAAAAATTGCGCTGCGAAGCGATCACTGGCATTTAATTCGTTCTTTGCCGCAGATATTGTGGTTGCACATGACATGCGCGAATGTGTTTTGGGCTCTTTTGGGATATTTCTCGCCTCACCGCAAGAATTTATTCTGGATGTGTGACAAATGTACAGAACTGTTCGAAAATTCACTTCTCCGTTCCATAACAAAAGTGACCATCGTCACCATCGATTAAGAACTCGCCACAGCTCGGTCCTATCCGAGCTGTCAAACGACTTCGTGGATCTGATTTGGCACATAAATTTACCGAATGCCAATCTGGTTATAAGCAGCTTGACAACAGTGTAAAGTCTGCTCCAGTCTGCGCAAAGCCAGCGAATTTTGGCTCTACCTGTCTCGCATACGGCCGCATGTTAAAAATAAGGAAGTTTTGACAATGGTGAGAGCAAACCTTGACACTACTCAGGACCCGGAGGTTATCAAACTAGTTGCCAAAGGAATTGACACCAGCAGCATAACATTTGTCTCATTCAAAGTCGGACTGGACCCATCATTAAAGATAAACGCACTGGATCCATCGACGTGGCTGGAAGGAATCATGTTCCGGGAATTTGAAGACTACTCTGCCCAAAATTTTCGGAAATTGTCAGCAGTTTATTTGACGCCAACATCCAGTACACCATGAGCATGAAACGATAAACTATAGTCCACACGTTTATATCCCAAGACGATTATAAGATATTGTTCTTTGAAGAATGCGATACTTCTCATTGTAATCATGAATTTTCAAAAACTTTTCCTTGAGTTGTGGAATGATTTCATTGTCGTTTGTAGTAGATACACTGTAGTAGATACACTACTTTTTATCGATTCTAAACTGGGTGCTTCTACCGACAGTAATGACTAAGAAACTTAATAAAAAAAATATGTTGAGCAATCTTGTAAAAATACTGTAAAGTTCGGCTAAGGGCAAGTCTCTTCACCTCCGCTTTGAGCTTAAACCAGATTTAAGCGTGTGGGTAAGCACCGCATGGGAGTTAAGCGGGGGTGAAGAAATTGGCCGTAAGGCATGACGTTACAATACTTTCACACAGTATGCCAAAACGTGGCATCATGCACATGAATGCCAATGTAAATACATTTTTGAAAACATTATTCACCTCGGCTGTTGACAGCAGAAACTCCGGATGGTCCAGCGATAGGCTCTTCAGATGCGAGTTTATACAACTTGCAGCGGCATTTTTGAAGGATGACGGTACTGTTGTCGCCCAATTTCACTTTTGTCTTCACTGCATAATCTTGAACGGCTCAGGTGATATTCGTAGTTGGGGCTTTTGAGTCCCATGAACCAAAAACTGCACACTTCAAATAAATCGTTTGTTAAACATTGGATATGTTCCGATGAGCAGAGCTCTTGTTTCCACGCTGATTATTTCACTTCCAATTCCACTTTATATAGGACAACCATCCATTGTATCCCTGAGAGGTTATCTTTCATACCAGGTTTTAAGTATAATTTTAGCATGTGTCTAGGTAGTTATGACCAGCCGCAATGGCGGAAAAACATAACAATAAAGCTAGAGAATAATAATCTGCCTAGGTAATTGACTTGTTGAAATATGCATAACCTTGCCAGCTGAAGTAAACAATGAGCATAAATACATAATTATTATGTAAATCGTCATGATTGTTTGGTGAACCAGCGCCTTTTTTTGTATTTAGAGTGTCGTATTGTACGTGAAAGATGCATTACCTAAATTGAATCTCTTAATACTCGATTTGATACTCTATACATCTTTATTTACAATTCTACGAATCCCTGTGACAATTTATGATACCCAACAGCAATCTGGTCCTCCCTTAGGTCAGTCGGTGAAGGCGCAGCGACACAGCAACACCATGCTGGAGGTGGCTGGGTTCGATTCCCGGTCTGGTCTAGGAATTTCTCGTTAAAGAAAATTTCTAGATGAGATATTTCCTCTCATGGTGACAATCACCGACGCTAAAACGACGACTCCACCACCTGGACGCTGCCTATCGACTCATGAATATAAGCCGGGATCAACGGTTTTACTTTCCATCCGAAGGAAGACGTTACCAGATTTTTTCGCCTCAGAAAAACCACCTACGTCGACTGAGATTGAACCCAGACCCACTTGGGTGCCAAGTATCTCATACAGTTTGCCTCGTTTTGCATACGCCACCTTGATGCTGGCGCACAGATCGACACTGCTTACTCTGATTTCAAATCTGCTTTTGATCGAGTTGACCATGGGATACTACTTGAACGCCTACGAAGAATTGGTATCTCTGCGGACCTTGTCAGCTGGTTTGAATCATACCTTAAAAAACGTAGGCTCACCGTTAAAATAGGATCTGAATCTTCGGAAGCATTCTCAAATTCATCCGGCGTACCACAAGGGAGCAATCTTGGCCCTTTGTTATTCTCACTCTTCATTAACGAGCTTTCTACCGTACTACCATCTGGTTGCCGTGTGTTTTACGCTGATGACGTCAAAATCTTCATGGTCATCAAAACCATCCAGGACTGCTGTGCACTGCAACTGTTGTTAGATCGGTTCGCTGGTTGGTGCACCCGAAACATGCTGACGTTAAGCATCCACAAATGCAACATCATTTCATTTCATCGCAAGCTCAATCCGATCACGCACAATTATGCAATGAACGGCCAGCCTCTCGAACGTGTTCATCAAGTTCGTGATCTTGGTGTCACTCTGGATTCGGCACTAACGTATCGATTGCATTATGACGATATTATCAGCAAAGCGAATCGACAGCTGGGTTTCATTTTTAAAATATCTAGTGAATTTAAAGACCCTCTCTGCCTTCGGTCTTTGTACTGTGCTCTGGTGCGGTCGATTTTGGAATCCAACTCTGTTGTTTGGTGCCCATATTAGGCAACATGGACAGCTAGGATCGAAGCAATTCAACGAAGATTCGTGAGATATGCCCTGCGTCGCCTACCGTGGCGTGACCCGTTGAACCTTCCACGATACGAAGATAGATGCAGATTGCTGGGACTACACACATTGGACCATAGGCGAAATATTGCGCAAGCTGTTTTCGTTGCCAATACACTAACAGGTGGAATTGACTTACCGGAGCTATTAAGTCAGCTCAACCTCTACGCTCCTGAACGAATGCTTCGACAGCGGGACTTCTTGCTGCTTGAACCCCGTAATTCATCATATGGACTTCATGACCCTATCCGCTTCATGTCAGCTAGGTTCAACGTCGTGTATTTTTTATTCGACTTTAACTGTACTTTGGCAACATTCAAGCGCAGACTATCAGAATGGCATACTACGAGAAGGATATTTGATGAGGATAATTGATTGACGACGAAGACTGCTCCGAACTATGGATGTTTCTTATTTTATACTCTGACTATACTCTACGTTTGTAATCCTGTTTATTTTAATTATGTTTAAGAATGTGCAACTAAGCAATGTTTTGTATTGTATTGTATTGTTTTTTATTGTATTGTTTTGCAAAAGATACGGGGTTCTTACGCCAAATTAAAACGGCTTTTCCCCGTCATAAACAAATTCATTAAGACCACCTTAGGTCAGATGGAATATATATAATAAATAAATAAATAAATAAATAATTAAAGTAGCAGTCACGCTTACCACTACACCACCGACGCCAGCCTTTTTCTGCATTTTTGAAAAACAATATTTGATTTATACAAACAAAATTTGATTTTATTTTTTTATATGGAAAAATGCCTTTTTTAATTTTCCAATTTTCCGACAAAAAGGAACAAATCATCGGAATACACCGTCAAGATTGGTTCAGCCGTTCTCGAGTTTAAGCATTACTAAGAAACAAGCATTCATTTTTATTCATTTCATTTAAAAAAATCAAATCTATTCATATATATATATATATATATATATATATATATATATATATATATATATATATATATATATATATATATATATATATATTATATATATATTATATATATATTTATATATATATATATATATATATATATATATATATATATATATATATATATATATATATATATAATATAATACAGTGCTGGACAAAAGCTAAGCAACTCCATATCATCCTATAGTATTTGTGGTATTTACTTGGAAAACAGCTTTGAATGATTGCTCTTGATGTGACTGAATTTCGGAAATTTGCTTCACATGATTATAACGGGTTTTTTTTCTTTTTTCATTGCTTTATAATCTGATTCGGAGAAAGAAACCATAGCGTACTTTCGAATCGGACTTGGAAATTACCCATTTATTGAGCTTTTTTGCAGTTGTAATTTGACGCCCCTGCAAACTTGCTTTAGCAGCATTCCTTTTTAAGACTCCTCCCAAAGCATCACATGGACCTTTATCGTGACATGTGGCGAAAAAGTTCCACTCCGCATCAATATCAAACTAATAAATGATTCTTTCAGTTCTTCAATCAGAAACGTCACATTAGAAGCAGGGGGCTTCGTAGTTTATTCCCAATCGAATAGAGTAACACAGAAAAATTCATTCATTTAATTATGAAACATACATATATAAGTTTCCTTATGCTAACACTTCTTATCTCTATGCTGTATTCCTGCTCGGGCAGAATTTTTACCCGTGTAGCTTTCAATTTCTGGAAGTCAAGTTTACCCTCTCCAATTATTCGCGTTAATCTAGGGTGATATTTTGAAGGTACTCAATCGGCAAAGAAACCGTCTCGTTTACTAAGATACCTGTTGTAGGAAGATATGTATGTCTTTTTATAGTAACACCACCATTCATGTACATCTCTCCATTGATCCATAAGGTGTTCATAATTTATAAGATATAATCCGTTGAGAATCTGAACAGGATCGCTACAATTCGATTAAATTTTAGGTACTGCGTTGTTAATGAGAACGTTTTCCTCGCTGACTTTCTTAATTATTCCTTGAGAAGGAGGAGGAATTTATAGTTTTTATTGTGTATCGTTATTGTTCACGCAACTCGTGTTTTTACCTGTGTTAAATTGGGTTTATTTCATGTTCAGTGGTGCTTAACTTATTATTGTATCGTTCGTTCCTTCAAAATAAATTTTGTTTGTCTGGTGCCTAATCGCGGATGTAATTCGGATTTTAATTTGCATGTGTTGTGTCATTTGCTGCGTCGTTGCATTTTGATCGCTTCGCTTTGGCCGTCCCCGTTGTGCTGTTTCGAGTTATTGCCGTGTGTGCATACCACAGGCGATTTCCGCGAAACAACGTGTGTGACAATGAGTGGAGAAAAAATTGCGCTGCAGAAGCGATCACTGGCATTTAATTCGTTCTTTGCCGCAGATATTGTGGTTGCACATGACATGCGCGAATGTGTTTTGGGCTCTTTTGGGATATTTCTCGCCTCACCGCAAGAATTTATTCTGGATGTGTGACAAATGTACAAAACTGTTCGAAAATTCACTTCTCCGTTCCATAACAAAAGTGACCATCGTCACCATCGATTAAAATTCTCCACAGCTCGGTCTATCCGAGCTGTCAAACGACTTCGTGGATCTGATTGGCACATAAATTTACCGAATGCCAATCTGGTTATAAGCAGCTTGACAACAGTAGTAAAGTCTGCTCCAGTCTGCGCAAAGCCAGCGAATTTTGGCTCTACCTGTCCCGCATACGGCCGCATGTTAAAAATAAGGAAGTTTTTGACAATGAGTGAGAGCAAACCTTGACACTACTCAGGACCCGGAGGTTATCAAACTAGTTGCCAAAGGAATTGACACCAGCAGCATAACATTTGTCTCATTCCAAAGTCGGACTGGACCCATCATTAAAGATAAACGCACTGGATCCATCGACGTGGCTGGAAACGGAATCATGTTCCGGGAATTTGAAGACTACTCTGCCCAAAATTTTCGGAAATTGTCAGCAGTTTGTTGACGCCAACATCCTTAGTACGCCCATGAGCATGAAACGATAAACTATAGTCCACACGTTTATATCCCAAGACGATTATAAGATATTGTTCTTTGAAGAAGTGCGATACTTCTCATTGTAATCATGAATTTTCAAAAACTTTTCCTTGAGTTGTGGAATGATTTCATTGTCGTTTGTAGTAGATACACTGTAGTAGATACACTACTTTTTATCGATTCTAAACTGGGTGCTTCTACCGACAGCTAATGACTAAGAAACTTAATAAAAAAAATATGTTTGAGCAATCTTGTAAGAAATACTGTAAAGTTCGGCTATGAGCAAGTCTCTTCACCTCCGCTTTGAGCTTAAACCAGATTTAAGCGTGTGGTAAGCACCGCATGGGAGTTAAGCGGGGTGAAGAGGTCTAGCCGCACGGCATGACGTTACAATACTTTCACACAGTATGCCAAAACGTGGCATCATGCACGAATGCCAATGTAAATACATTTTTGAAAACATTATTCACCTCGGCTGTTGACAGCAGAAACTCCGGATGGTCCAGCGATAGGCTCTTCAGATGCGAGTTTATACAACTTGCAGCGGCATTTTCGAGATGACGGTACTGTTGTCGCCCAATTTCCTTTTGTCTTCACTGCATAATCTTGAACGGCTCAGGGTGATATTCGTAGTTGGGGCTTTTGAGTCCCATGAACCAAAACTGCACACTTCAAATAAATCGTTTGTTAAACATTGGATATGTTCCGATGAGCAGACGCTCTTGTTCCCGCGCTGATTATTTCACTTCGAATTCCACCTTATATGGACAACCATCATTGTATCCTGAGAGGTTATCTTTCATACCAGGTTTTAAGTATAATTTTAGCATGTGTCTAGGTAGTTATGACCAGCCGCAATGGCGGGAAAACATAACAATAAAGCTAGAGAATAATAATCTGCCTAGGTAATTGAACATGTTGAAATATGCATAACCTTGCCGAGCTGAAGTAAACAATGAGGCATAAATACATAATTATTATGTAAATCGTCATGGTTGTTTGTCGAACCTGCGCTTTTTTGTATTTAGAGTGTCGTATTGTACGCGAAGATGCATTACCTGAATCGAATCTCTTAATACTCTGATTTGTACTACTCTCCATACATCTTTGTTTACAATTCTACGAATCCCTGTGACAATTTATGATACCCAACAGCAATCTGGTCCTCCCTTAGGTCAGTCGGTGAAGGCGCAGCGACACAGCAACGCACCATGCTGGAGGTGGCTGGGTTCGATTCCCAGTCTGGTCAGGAATTTCTCGTTAAAGAAAATTTCTAGATGGAGATATTTCTCTCACGGTGACAATCACCGACGCTAAAACGACGACTCCACCACCTGGACGCTGCCTATCGACTCATGAATATAAGCCGGGATCAACAGTTTTACTTTCCATCCAGGAAGACGTTGCCAGATTTTTTCGCTCAGAAGAAACCACCTACGTCGACTGAGATTGAACCCAGACCCACTTGGGTGCCAAGTATCTCATGCACAGTTTGCCTCGTTTTGCATACGCCACCCTTGATGCTGGCGCACAGATCGACACTGCTTACTCTGATTTCAAATCTGCTTTGATCGAGTTGACCATGGGATACTACTTAAACGCCTACGAAGAATTGGTATCTCTGCGGACCTTGTCAGCTGGTTTGAATCATACAGCAAAAACAGTAGGCTCACCGTTAGAAATAGGATCTGAATCTTCGGAAGCATTCTCAAATTTATCCGGCGTACCACAAGGAGCAATCTTGGCCAACTGTGTTATTCTTCACTTCTTCATTAACGAGCTTTCTGGCCGTACTACCATCTGGTTGCCGTGTGGCTGGCTGCCGCTGGCGTCAAAATCTTCGCGGTCGCATCAAAACCATCCAGGACTGCTGTGCGCTGCGGCTGTTTGTTAGATCGGTTCGCTCGTTGGTGCACCCGTAAGACTTTATACTGACGTTAAGCATCCACAAATGCAACATCATTTCATTTCATCCTTTTGCAAGCTCAATCCGGATCACGCACGACTATGCAATGAACGGCCAGCCCACTCTTCCCTGAACGTGTTTCATCGGGATTACGTGGTATCTTGAAGTCATCACTCTGGATTCGGCACTAACGTTATCGATTGCGGTATGGCGATATTATCAGCAAAGCGAGATCGACAGCTGGGTTTCATTTCCAGATACTCAGGCGGATCTGGAGACCCTCTCTGCCTTCGGATCTTTTTGTACTGTGCTCTGGTGCGGTCGATTTTGGAATCAACTCTGTTGTTTGGTGCCCATTATTGAAGTTCAACATGGACAGCTAGAGGATCGACGGGCAATTCAACGAGGACTCGTGGGATATGCCCTGCCGTCGCCTACGCGTGCAGCGTGACCCGGTGAACCTGCCACGATACGAAGATGGATGCAGATTGCTGGGACTGCGACGCACTGGACCGAGAGGCGAAGTACGTTGCTGCAAGCTGGCACCGTTGCCGGTACACTGGCGAACGAAGGTTGGATGGAATGACTTACCCGGAGCTATTAAGTCAGCTCAGCCTCTACGCTCCTGAACGAATGCTTCGACAGCGGGACTGCTAGCAGCTTGGACCCGCGGTGATCCATCATGTGGACTTCGCGGCCCTATCGCACTTCATGTCCGGCTAGGATCAACGTCGTGTATTGTATTTTGTTCGACTTTAACTGTGCTTTGGCAGCATGTCAAGCGCAGACTATCAGATAGCATGCTGCGAGAAGGATATTTGACGAGGATGATTGATTGACGGCGAAGGCTGCTCCGAACTATGGATGTTTCTTGTTTTATGCTCTGACAGCTATACCCTTCACGTTTGTAATCCTGTTGTTTTAATTATGTTTAAGAATGTGCAGCTAAGCGATGTTTTGCTGTTGCATTGTATTGTTTTTATTGTATTGTTTTGCGCAAATAGATACGGTTCACCACGCCAAATTAATGGCAGCTTTTCCCGTCATAGCAAGTTCGTACAAGACCGCCTTATGGATCAGATGGAATATATATAATAAATAAATAAATGAATAAATAATTAAAAAGTGAGCGAGTCACGCTTACCACTACTACCGACGCCAGCCTTTTTCTGCATTTTGAAAAACAATATTTGATTTATTACAAACCAAGATTTGATTTTTATTTTTTTATATGGAAAAAATGCCTTTTTAATTTTCCAATTTTCCGACAAAGAAAGGAACAAATCATCCGGAATACACCCGTCAAAGATTGGTTCAGCCGTTCTCGAGTTTAAGCATTACTAAGAAACAAGCATTGTTTTTTATTGTTTTCATTTAAAAAAATCAAATCTATTCCTTATATATATATATGAACTACGTATATATATATATCTACATCCACTGTGTGTGTATATGACAGTAACAGAGAAATAACGCATATGGCATGATGAATATATATATATATATATATATATATATATATATCTATATATATATATATATATATATATATATATATATATATATATGTATGACACGTTTATATATATATATACTCTATATTTATATATATATATATACATATATATATATATATATATATATATATATATATATTATATCTATAAACTGGATGAATGCTCTTGATGTGACTGAATTTCGGAAATTTGCTTCACATGATTATAACGAGATTTTTTCTTTTTCATTGTACCTTATAATCTGTTCAGAAAACCTTGGTACTGAATCTGGACAGTACCATTTATGGCATTTGGTGCAGGCCCAGCGCGCAAAAATACCGCCCAGCAACAGCTGCCTGGAATACTCCAGACATCCATGATACGCGTTTTCTGGTATGTAGCGAAAAAGTTCCACTCCGCATCAATATCAAACTAATAAATGATTCTTTCTGTTTTTCAATCAGAAATGTCACGATTAGAAGCGCAGGGCTTCGTGTTTATTCCCAATCAGAATAGAGGCAACACAGAAAAAATTCATTCATTTGACGTTATTCGAAACATATATATAAGTTTTTCTAACACTCTATCTCTATGTTATTCCTGCTCTCAGAATTTTTACCCGTGTAGTTTAATTTCTGGAGTCAAGTTTACCCTCTCTAATTATTCGCGTTAATTGGGTGATATTTTGAAGGTACTTAATTGGCAAAGCAGCTTTCTCGTTTACTAAGATACCTGTTGTAGGAAGATATGTATGTCTTTTATAGTAACACCACCTTTCATGTACATCTCTCCATTGATCCATAAGGTGCATTGTTGATAATTTATAAGATATAATCCGTTGAGAATCTGGTGAGGATCGGCGTAATTTGGTTTCATTTTATGTACTGTGTTGTTAATGATAACGTTTTCCTCGCTGACTTTCTTAATTATTCCTTGAGAAGAATAAACCTCTTTCGTTGGACGTGGAGTTCAGTTGCCATCCAGTGGTTTGGGGTGATTCAAAAATGACGTCCATCAAATTTCAGGTTTTTAGACCGTGTTCTTCCCCCCTGTCAAACTTGTCACAAATATGATTACCCCCCTGGTGGTGACGCTCTGAAAATGGTGTTGTCGATTTCGATGTTGACGTGTCTTTTAGTTCAAATTATTATTCTCAAATTAATTCTTCTAATTGTTGGATGAAGTGTCTTTTTAAATAACTCTATGAGATAAATCAATATATTCGTGACTGACGGACTTAACGTATGACATATGTTTTTTTCTGCAAAAACGAAGTTTTTAACTATTTTTGCTCAACTGCATCATTTCAGAAGCTTGTCAGTTTTGAATCAGAAATAATGTATTTGTAATAGATAGAAAAAGTTGACTGATTCTAATTCAAAAATTCCTATTCAATTAATACCTCGTTGTGTATTTTAACTACTTTAATAAATATTAAAGGTTTGATAGTTTTTGAAGATCCAAAAACAAAGCTTTATTAATATATGCTAATATTTGCATTGATTGGTTTACATTAACATCTTTTTAAACTATCGAACTTACTAGATTACAATGGAAAAACTTTAATAGATGGGGAGTCGAAGGAGTTTATTACATTTTTAGTTTTTCCAGTAATACTTACTTTGTGCAATTCCTAACTCATGAATCAGTCTCTAAAATGCACTTACACATCTATGAGGGTCTAATGTGGAACCAGTTTTTTCTCACTTTGTCATAAGTAACAGATTTTTGAGCAAAAGACCCACCAAACGTCAAACAATGGTTTAAACACAGTGATGATCACCAGTTCAGCTCAGGTGAATAATTTAAGTTTGCAGTGCAAACTTTAAAACATAAATTGAATTGTAAAAGAGCTTGAAATTTTCTAATCAATAGAAAAAAGGTCTGGAAAGATATTTTAACATTATTATGTTTGTTGTACCCGTTTTATGTCGAAAACATTCAAACCAACTTTTATACGATTGAAAATTTTGATATATCAATATTGGATTTTATCCATTCTTAAAAATGTAGAATGATAAAATATACATAATTTCTTTTGTAGCGCAAAACATCATGACTCGTAGAAAAAAATTCTGAAAAGTCTTGAAATTACTCATAAGTCCGAAAAGAATATGATCAGAAAGTGGAAAAGACGTTCATGCAGATATT